>JARBWK010000693.1:0-26079 GCA_030556195.1 Anolis apletophallus
CGGTGAGACCCATGGAGCATCGATCGCTTGTAGCGAGAGCTCCAAAACGTCCTAGATGAGAACGTCTTCGGGGTCGTCACTGATCTCGAAGTTGATCGTCCTTCTGTGGTCGAACCCACGAGGGGGTCAGTTCCAGGGGCGCGGTCCTGTCGGTCTCTCCAGCAGGGGGGGTGGGCCTGACCTCCGGTCCAGATAGGCAAGTCCGGTTGCAAAAAGCACAGCAGAAAGTCTCCTTGGGTGATGTTGTTTCCAAGTTGTGGTTCTTTCTGCGTTGTCGTTTCTCTTTGAGACCATTTTGGCGTGTCTTCTCGAAAGAGGCCGCAGCACTAAAGATAGTGTGTCTCTATGCCTCCCGATGTGAGGCCAGGGTGGACCATTGTTGGTGAGCAATCTGGCCGAGCCTGAGATGTTGTTTCAGGGTGACCTTATATCTGTTTTTTGGGGCGTCTCTCTTGCGCTGACCCGTGGCGAGTTCACCATAGAGCAGTGTTTCCCAACCAGTGTGCCGTGGCACACTAGTGTGCCGTGACGGACCTCCTGCTGTGCCGTGAGAAAAGCTCTCTGCCCCCTTCCTTCCCCCCTCCTCCTGCCGAACTCCTGCTGCTTGGGAGAGGAGGAGGAAGGGCCAGGCGGCGGCGAAGAAAAAGAAGAAGGGGCCGGGGTGCTCCCTCCTTCGGCCGTTTCCCCAGCCAGCCTCCACCCGCCATGACTCTCGCCCCTCGCTCACGGGAGCCGCGTGGAGGAGCCCCGCCCACTGAAGCCCGTCCACCGCTCATGCTTCTCCTTTGTGGGAGAGCTGAGGCTGGGGGAGGGGGCGGGGCATGGTGTGGCCTGGCTCCCCCCTCCCCCTGACTTCGGCACTCCCAGCAGCTGCTCCAGCCATGAGGGGACAGTGCCAAGCCAGCATTGTGCTGCCTCTGCCACCGCTGCCTTGGCACTGCTCCCTCAAGGCTGGAGCAGCTGCTGGGAGAGCTGAAGCCAGGGAGGGGGTGGGGCATGGCACAGCCTGGCTCCGCCCCTCCCCCAGCTTCGGCACTCCCAGCAGCTGCTCCCAGCAGGCCACCATCCCCCAGCCATTCTTTACTGTGTTAGAGTGTCATTTTGTTTCATTTTGGATGGTGGTGTGCCCCCGGATTTTTTTAATGTTAAAAGTGTGCCGAGGCTCAAAAAAGGTTGGGAAACACTGCCATAGAGTAGTATATTTGGGAGGCGGTGGTCCTCCATCCTAGAGACGTGCCCTGCCCAGCGCAGCTGTGTTCTCAATAGCATGGCCTCAATGCTGGTGATCCCTGCTTGCTCAAGGACAGCAACATTCGTCACATAGTCAGTCCAGTGTATATTTAGGATTGTGCGAAGATATCACTGATGAAAACGTTCGAGGAGTCGTAGATGTTGGCGATAGGTGACCCATGTTTCAGACCCATATAGGAGAATAGAAAGTACCATAGCTCTGTACACACTGATTTTGGTGCTTTGCCTCAGGTGTTTGTTGCTGCAGACTCTTTTGTGAAGCCTTCCGAATGCACTATATACCTTTGCTAATCTGTGATCTATCTCTTTATCAATCTGATAATAATAATCTTTATTTATACCCCACCACCATCTCCCCAATGGGGACTCAGGGTGGCTTACATGAGGCCAAGCCCAACAGTGCATTACAATAAAATAATGCAAAACAAAACACAAAACAGTAAATCAATCATAAAAATACACTAAACATGCTTGTATATTTCTATCAATTAGGAGAGGGAGGAAATTCTCAGAGTTGTGTGTATATGTTTCTTCAAATTCAGGAACTAAGCCATGTAAATGTTCTTTGATATGTGCAATTTTGCAAGTGCACAAGAAAGACTTGGTGTCAATAATGTATGCAAAGAAAGCATTTGGGGAGGCATTATGATTGGTGGTTTTGGCCCTTTGGACAAAGAAAATGCCTTTGCCAGAAATACCTTTACTTTAGTCAATTGTAGTAAACCACTTTTCCAAATATGCTCATAAAAAACAGACCATTTGTAAATATTTGAAGGAAAATCCACCAGAAGACTTCTCAGATGGTTATAATGTCCAAGGACTAGCTTGCAGCCAAAACTAAGACATTTTTTAAAGACTTTATTGAATTGTAATGCATGTGAGGGGACGATACATTGCACATCTTCAACTGCACATTGCAGCAAAATTCAAACACTCTACACCAAGTCTACCTTCACTCATGAAATCTTGCCTCCAGCATAGGCCTTTGAGGAAGTAAAATCCTCCCTATGCCATGTCAGACTTTGCATCCAGGTAATGACACTTATACTAGATACAAAATTATTCACATCACTCTTATGAATGGGAACGAGGGAGTTGACTTTGTCAATATGGTGGGGTAGGGTTGCCACTTTTTAATGTAAGAAATAAGGGACATTTACGGGATTTTTCACAAAAATAAGGGACACTTCATTAAAAACTTGAAACTCAAACATTAGGTAGAAATAGTTTTATCAACAGAATAAGATAATGATTGAAACTCACAAAAGAAACTGACTTACACCCTCTTAACAGTACATGGTATGTTTCTGCATGCTTTGTCATGCAGAAAAAACATCATTAGAACTACCTAATTTTCTCCCTCTGTATTTAGTACTTGACTTTGCTGACTTTAAAAGTGCACTGTCTAAACATTAAAATAAAATAAATTTTATAAGACAGTACATCTTCATGATTATTATGTCAATAGTTAATGGTATAGTATAGTATGGGATACACAGCATTGTATAGTATGGGATGCACAGCTAGGCCTATTTTAAGAGTAACTCTCAAGCAACCAGAAACTATCTTTATCCAACATGATCCAACATTACTCTTGGGTAACGGTTAATTAGTCTACTGTACTTTGGAAAAGTCCTGTATCGCCTCTTCCTTCCAACGGGGATGCAGGCTGCCCTGCGAGTTGGAATCCCCGGGCAATAGGGTTGCCATATGAATAAGGGACAGGCACCTAAAAATAGGAAATTTTCACAAAAATAAAGGAACACTTCATAAAAACTTGAAAATCACCATTTGTTTTTCAAGTATTTATGTAGTGTCCCTTCTTTTTGTGAAAATTTCCCTATTTTTAGGTGCCTGTCCCTTATTAATATGGCAACCCTACCGGGCAGGCATTGCCATAGAAACCACAGTGTCCACCTTCCTCTGGTCAACCCCGCCCAGTCCTGTCCTGCTAGTCAAAAATAAGGGACAGGGCCTGAAAATAAGGGACACAAATTTTAGGGCCAAAATAAGGGACGTCCCTTAGAATAAGGGACATATGGGAACCCTATGGTGGGGATAAGATATTGCTTCCCTCACATTTCTAGTAGATGTGTGCAATTGGGTCAAAAGGCATCCCATTTCAGGGCTCATTGCGCTCTCTCTCTCTCTCTCTCTCTCTCTATATATATATATATATGGCTTATGTTTCTATGATTTTTGTTTATATATTTTATTGTGTTATATTTTAACTTTGTTTGACTGGGCTTGGTCCCCATGTAAGTCGTCCCAAGTCCCTTCGGAGAGATGGTGGTGGGATACAAAACTAAAGTTGTGTTGTTGCTGCTGCTGCTGTTGTTGTTATCTTTGAGAAAAGCAGCCCCAAACTCCATATTTTTTCAATCCATGAGAGCAAGAACAGCAGGCGCCTATCACATTATCATAGTTTTACCAGTGTCGGCCAAATGAACCTCTATAATGACATTTCCCAAATGTAGTTACATTTCAGCTTCCCCATAACCCCCAAGTTCTCAGTTAGCATCTTTACAGAACTCTAAAAAAGCAGTTTAAGTTCCTAGTATCCATCAGGCAATATGGCTACCATAAACTTTGGGGATTTATATTCCAAAAGTATCATTTGAAAGCACTGAATGTTTCCCCTCAATTTTTTCACCCATATGACCAACAGAAATACAGCATGTCTGAATATTCAGTAAATCTTTTTTTATTTTGCTAAACTTCCAAAACTCATACACTCAAAGAAATGTATTGTTATTCTAAAATACTTTTTATCATTTAGCTTTTTATTCTAAAAATCTAAAGTATCAGGGCTGATACTCTCTCTCTATACACACACACACACATTATTATATATATATATATATATATATATATATATATAGAGAGAGAGAGAGAGAGAGAGAGAGAGAGAGAGAGAGAGAGAGAGAGAGAGAGCCTGTTTTTGAACTTCGGATACATCCGAAATTCAGATGTAATTCGGCTGTTTTAGACTTTCGAAGTGATTTCGAAGAGAGTTAAGGAAACAGGAAGTGGATTCGCCATTCCGAAGTGTCCGTCGCCATATATTCAAAATATATTCGGATAGGGCTCGTATGTCATTTCCGCCCATCCCATTGCGTTTAAAATGTTTTAAAATTTTTATTAATGTGTTAAATGGGGCTAGTTTTGTCAGTAGTAGTGGTCAAAAATGGAGGGAAAGGGAATCCCCCAAGTTTTGACTGTCCCTTCTGCTGGTTTCGGCGCATTGCGCAATCGCGGACGCCATTAACGAAGACTTCCGAATTTCGGAAGTACTTCGAATCAATTCAAAAAAACTGCTGAAAACTTCGGATGTCTATCAGATAAGAGGCGGCAGTTTTGAAGCCGGATTTTCCATGATAAAACAGGATATATATATATATATATATATATATATATATATATATATGCACAGTTAAAACTTGTGTGCCAGCTGCGCCCGTACCTTGGGAAGTCTGACTTGGCCACGGTGGTCCATGCTCTGATTACATCCCGTATAGATTACTGCAACGCTCTCCACGTGGGGTTGCCTTTGAAGACTGTTCGGAAGCTGCAACTAGTCCAACGGACAGCAGCCAGGTTGATAACAGGAGCGGCATTCAGAAAGCGTACAACTCCCCTGTTGTGCCAGTTCCACTGGCTGCCAGTTTGCTGGCTATTTGAGCAGGCATTTGCTGATGAAATATAAGGCTTAATGAGATATATGGAATGACGACGATGCGATGGGAACTGATTTCAACATGACGCTGAGACTGCAATTGTATGTTTTTAATTGTTAATTTGTTATTTTATGGGTTGGGGGGGGGGGCTTTTGCCTTGTTGCTTGTGTTGTATTGAGGGCAGAGACTGCCTGTGTAAACCGTCCCGAGTCGACTTCGGGCTGAGAGGGGCATTATAGAAACGTGACAAATAATAATAAAATAATATATATTGGACAAAGAGATAAATCACAGATTATCAAAGGCATATAGTGCATTCGGAAGGCTTCACAAAAGAGTCTGGAGCAACAAGCACCTGAGGCAAAGCACCAAAATCAGTGTGTACAGAGCTATCATACTGTCTATTCTCCTCTATGGGTCTGAAACATGGGTCACCTATCGCCAACACCTACGACTCCTCGAACGCTTTCATCAGTGCTGTCTTCGCACAATCCTAAATATACACTGGACCGACTATGTGACTAATGTTGCTGTCCTTGAGCAAGCAGGGATCACCAGCATTGAGGCCATGCTATTGAGAACACAGCTGCGCTGGGCAGGGCACATCTCTAGGATGGAGGACCACCGCCTCCCAAAGATACTATTCTATGGTGAACTCACCACGGGTCAGCGCAGAGAGGCGCCCCCAAAAAGAGATATAAGGACTCCCTGAAACAACATCTCAGGCTCGGCCAGATTGATCACCAACAATGGTCTACCCTGGACTCTCATCGGGAGACATGGAGAAGCACTATCCACAATGCTGTGGCCTTTTTCGAGAAGACACGCCGAATGGGTCTCGAAGAGAAACGACAACGCAGAAAGAACCGCAACTTGGAAACAACATTACCCAAGGAGACTTTCTGCTGTGCTTTCTGCAACCGGACTTGCCTATCTCAGATTGGCTTGGTTAGTCATCAACGCGCTTGTAAAAAGCGTGGGATGAGTCCTTTCTGAATCTTCATTCGCGAAGTAATGCCGATATATATATATATATATATATATATATATATATATATATATATATTAGGCATGAGAAAAAAAGTTATGAAAATGATTCGTTTAGTAAGAAATTCGTAAGAAATGCTACTTTCTAGTATTTCCACACCTGGAACGCCAACCAGGAAGTGGACTTTCTTTTCGAACTTCGGGGCCAGGATTTTCTTAAGAGTCGTTATTAGGTCGTAAGGGGGGGGGCACCCTCCTTCTCTCTCACCACCCTCCCGCCTCCCTTGCCAATAAGTATTATGGCAAGGCAAGCCCTAAACTCGCTCCTTCTTTCGGCTGGAAGCCCGGAAAAAATGTAAACAGAGGATTACTCCGAAGTAAATCTGCAAAAGGAGGGCACTTTGGATGACGGGGCCTCCTTTGTGGATTTACTTCTGAGTAATCCTCTCTGTTTACATTTTTTCCAGGCTTCCCTGCCTCTCCTGCCTGCCAGGATCTAAAGCATCAAAGAGTATTGGGGTGAGAAACCAACCTTATGTATAATAGAATGAATGCTACTGTAAGTGCCTAATATTATAAGTAATCCAACTGGTCATATACCTACATTCCATGCACATGCAATAATACAGCAGTAATAACAATAACAAGAGGTAAAATTCAAACCAAAGTATTCTGACTGGTCTCTCCTCATGCGGTGCAAACGGGCTCTTCTCTTATTAGCCCGTGAAATTAGCCAGTAAAAGCCAGCGTTTGCTGCTTGGGAGCACACACATACATATTCTGGGGGGTATTTGCTACCGAATCCCGGGCTCATAGAGAAGATTCTGCAGCAAATCCCCCCCCCAAAGAATATGTATGTGTGTGCACCCAAGCAGAAAAAGCTGGCTTTTCCCGGGCTAATTTCCCGGGCACAGAGAAGAGCCCGTTTGCACCGCATGAGGAGGAACAAGTCAGAATACTTCGGTTTGAATTTTACTTCTTCTTATACCCATTGTTATTACTGCTGTATTATTGCATGTGCATGGAATGTAGGTATATGACCAGCCTGGGCAAACTTGGGCCCTCACTCCCTCGGGATCAGGGTGAGAGAGAGGCAGCGAGGAGTGAGGGGGGGCTCCTCCTCCTTTTCTTTTGCTGCTTCCAAGAATAGAATGCCCCCTCCCTCCCCCTCCTTTGCTCCCTCCTTCCTATTTGGAGAGTCCCATCTAGAATTCAGTGTGATTTATTCAAGTTTTGGCCTACAACTCCCAGAAATCCCAGCCAATTTACCAGCTGTTAGGATTTCTGGGAGTTGTAGGCCAAAACCATCTGAATGCGCATGCGCTGGCATACGAACTACTAACGAATTTTGTTAGTAATGAAGTTACATTTTAGAAATTTTGGAATTTTTTTGGTAAGTCTTCCTATTACTAATCAAAAAAAATCCCCCCCCCCCCCATTTGATTTTAGAATCGCCATTTTTGGGTTCTAAAACATGCCTTATATATATATATATATATTCTTAGTCAGAAGCCTCTCCCAACATTTAGACCAGTGACTCTCCGTGACGGATAAAATTATAATTGTGGTATAGATGACACAATCATTTCCATCTATGGCGTTTTCTTATAGCCCAGCCCGTTGACCTGTATTTAAATAAACCAGTGACTGTCCAACTAGGGAATAGCCTAAAAGCACCATGTGTGGGAGTGTTACTGAAGTTAAGCAGGAGTGTACTTAGTACTCCCTGGATGGGAGGCCAGTGGAGTTTTTCAAGAAGGCGTTCTGGGTGCTCTAAAATAAGAACAGGAAGTACATAAATAGGCCACTCTCAGCTCTAACCAGATGTGTAAAGAAACAAGTAAAGCACTATAATGGCCTTGCCTATTGTGCTTTCCTTGAAGAGATTCCCCACTCAGAGCGTGATGTGGTTAACACAGTCGCTAATACACTTGACTTCCTTTTTCCTCTCTGGAGCATATTTCTCTTCAACAGATGTTTCCCAAATAATTAAATGGTGTTGAGCATGCATTATTGACAATCTCAATGCCTTGCTAATGTATTCTACACTTAAACCTTTTTTTTCTACCAGTGGGACTGAGTGTTGAGGAATGTTGTGCTTATTTACAAATAATTGCTGTAATGGACTTGGATTTTTAAATGGGATGAGTGGGAAACTGTGATAATAAATAAGTAATCATTTATTGAAAGTCTGCCTTTGCCCGTCTTTATTCTGCGGAGATAATTATGGATGCTCAGACATGCTGTATTGGACTGAAACTGTCGCTTAAGACATGGCATGAAACAACACATCTTCATTACTCAGTATTAATGAGTTTTGGGTGTTTCTGACAGGATACATGGGATCAAATGTAAATTGCAGGGATTTCAGTCCCTTTTCTGGGAAAGGTGGGGGTTATTTCAGTTTAGACTTTATCCTCCTTCATCCTGGTTGCATAGATGCCTCTGTTGATGTCAACACAGGGCACCCACAACAGTCAGGAGATCTCACAGAGCTCTGTGGCCATTTGGTAGCAACGTCACAAGCCCAATCCATCCCATTTCCCTGTGCCAATGTGGAGGTGGCAGTGGCATTGGTCTGTATTGACAGTGGACCGATCCACATCAGACCCAGTCCCGCTGTCCACGCTGTCCCTAAAATACAGTGTTGTTCCAGAATGTTGACCAAACTCTCGAGCAGGGGCGGTCTAAGATAATTTTAAATGGCAAGCAAACATTATTTTGGCGCCCCCCCAACAAACATTATTTTGGTGCCCCCAAACCATTATTTTGGTGCCCCCAAACATTATTTTGGCGCCCCCAAAAACATTATTTTGGCACCCCCAGGAAGCACGAAGAGGAGCTCGAAGGCCCCTCCTCTCACTCCCGGGCTCCTGCTGCCAGCCCTCCCACGGGGCATTGCAGAAGGTGGGGAGCGCTCTCCCTTATATACATCCCCACAATGGATGATTGAGAGGCACTCCTGGTCAGTCAAAAGGCTGAACAGGGCATAGGGTTAGAGCCTGTGTTGGACGGGGTTACACTCCCCCTGAAGATGCAGGTTCGCAGTCTGGGTGTGATCCTAGATTCATCACTGAGCCTGGAACCCCAGTTTTCGGCAGTGACCAGGGGAGCATTTGCACACTTAAAACTTGTGTGCCATTCTGTATAGATTACTGCAATGCTCTCTACGTGGGGCTGCCTTTGAAGACTGTTTGGAACCTGCAACTGGTCCAATGGACAGCAGCCAGGTTGATAACAGGAGTGGCACTCAGAGAGCCCACAACTCTTCTGCTGTGCCATCTCAACTGGCTGCCAGTTTGTTACCAGGCACAATTCAAAGTGCTGACTTTAGCCTTTAAAGCCCTAAATGGTTCTAGTCCAACTTACCTGTCTGAACGTATCTCTCCCTATGAACCATCGAGATGTTTAAGATCATCCGGAGAGGCCCTGCTCTCGGTCCCACCTTCTTCGCAGGTGCGAGTGGTGGCTACTCGGCTTTGGAACGCCCTTCCTAGTGACATCAGATCAGCCCCCTCCCTCCTGACATTTCGTAAGAAAGTCAAGACCTAGCTCTTCGAGCACGCATTTGCAGATGAAATATAATTGTTTAATTAGATCTATGAAACGATGACGTTGTGACGGAAAGTGATTTTAACGAGTCACTGAGAATTGTACTTTTATGTTTCTAATTGTTAATTGTTAGTTGTTTATTTATTTATTTATTTATTTATTTATTTACGTCATTTATATTCCGCCCTTCTCACCCCGCAGGGGTCTCAGGGCGGATCACAATGCACATATACAGGCAAACATTCAATGCCATTGACATACAACATATAGAGACAGTTTATATGGTTATTGCTTTAGTGTTTTAATTGTGTTTTATCTGGAGGGCAGTAATTGCCTTATGCAAACCGAGGGGCAGTATAAAAATGTAGTAAACAAATAAATAAATAAATAAAATGGGGAAAGTTTTAGAGACAGCGTGTACATTTTACCAATATATGTATTTTTATACAGTGTTCCCTCACTTATTGCTGCGGTTAGGTTCCAGGACTTCCCGCAATAAGTGAAAAACCGCGATGTAGGGGTGCACCATTTATTATAATATTTATACATTATTTTAGTAGTTGTACACTATTTTAAGTCTTTATAAACTTAACATAAATTGAAGGAAAGGAAGGAAAAGTCCCTTCATGGCTGGAGGGAGAGACTGAGGAGGGAAAGCACCTTGGAGAGCAGCGGCGGCAAACCCCCCCAAAACAGCGAAAATGCCATGATATATATTTGAAATTAATCCGCAAAACAGCGAGTCAGCAATAAGCGAACTGCAAAGTAGCAAGGGAACACTGTATAGGGTAGAAGCACGCACAAAATCCACACTGTCTATAAAAAGCAAATAGGCAAAGGGCTTTAAAGAGACTGCTTGGTTGGGAAGCATTTTCCAAAAATTCCTCATGTCATTCTCATTTATTTATTTATTTATTTCAGGATTTTACCCCACTCTTCTCAACCCCCGAGGGGGGACTCAGAGCGGCTTACAGTAAGGCGCAATTCGATGTGCACACAGTAACAATATAAGACCCCAGAACCTTTCAACAATTAAAATACATTAAAATACATTAAAATACAATTACCTAAACATCATGCGCATTCATTCCAGATTAAAACAATGTTCTGTCCATAAAAGCATTGGCCCTATTCATCCACTTTCCATTAAAATCCCATCTAAAGTGCTGCCTTGTGCTGGTGTGCAAACTCCCGGTCCCACAGCCAGGATTTTACTGTTTTCCTGAATGCCAGGAAGGATGAGGTGGATCGTACATCAATAGGGAGCGCATTCTACAGGCGGGGAGCCACCACCAAGAAGGCCCTATCCCTCGTCCCCACCAGCCACATTTGAGAAGTAGGCGGGAGTGAGAGCAGGACCTCCCTGGATGATCTTAGATTACGAGGTGGGATGTAGCGGCTGATGCATTCGGACAAGTAAGCTGGGCTCAATCAACGACTCCCACTCTTCTCACAGTTTCTAGAAGCGGTCCTTTGGGAGAGGCTTGGTGGGGGTGCTAGCAACTATGACTTCTTTGCATCAGTACTTCAACTTAACAAGTGTTGTGAATGAGCCTCTAGTTGCTACAGGTAGTAACATGGAGGGAGGTGTGGAGGCAGTAACATCAAGCAATAGCTCAGTTTGGGGCGTGGCTCTGAATGACCAGGCTCCTACAGCTGGAGTAAAGAGGGTGGCTAGTGCCTCGAGCATTAATGAAGACAGTGAACAAAGGAGGAAAATCCAGCATTTACTTAGGGAGCCTTCTGAGTCTGGCTCTTTTGAGGGTTTCACAGGGAATGCAGAATTGCAGTCAGAGGAAAGTGATACAGATCTGGATTCGGCATTGGTGCAGGAGGTGAGGGATGTATGTAATGCGGACTCGGGGACCAGCACGTTTCTGGGGTTCCAGACGGACCGGGACTGGCCGTCTTCGGATTCTGAGGCTGAGGGGGTCCCTTTAAGCCAAGAAGAGCTTTGGCTGGCTTGGAGATCTGGGCCTGGTGCTACAGCTGCAGGGAATAGGAATGCTGATGCTTTGGAGCTGGGTGGGGTCTCCGAGGACTCTGATTGAGAGTCCTATAAGAAATATGAGTATTTGGCTTGATCCCTGCGGTGGTCAAGGAGTTATTATTGTGCTAGCTCATGTATCCTGGTTCCTGGTATTCTTGTTCCTGATTTTCCAGACTACTCGTGAGTTATTGGGTTCTTTATTCATTTTGTGTTCTTGGGAGAGCTGCCATGGCAGCTCTAGCTGATTTGGGGAAAAGGTGGGGGTTTCAGTTTATGTCTGCTCTTTTGTTTAGCTACTGCCGTGTGCCTCTTGATCCTCGTGTGAATACTGTGAGTGGCTGCTACTGAACTGGGTATAGTATTACTTGGAGAGAGACAGATGCTTGGTGGTATGGGGGGGGGGCTGCAAGTTATGTGTTTGTTAATATATTTAGCTCCTGTTCGACCCGGTGACGTCTCCTCCTTATCCTGATTGATTTTCTCCTACCTGACGACCTTGGACCGGTGACTGACTTGGCTTCTTGAACATTCCTCTACTGGATACCACAGACGGACGTCTGCTATTTGCTTTGAAGTTCTTATCTTCGGCATTTTTGGTTTAGGGATTCCTGGGTTTAGTGAGGGTTTTTCTCCAGCCGACGAAAGGCTTTTTTTTATTAGACCAACTCCCATGTCTTGTTAAATAAACATTTGTTATCTTTTTCTACTCCTGGACTTTATTGCTGCCATAGCTGGGTCACAACAACAAGCCCATTTTGACACATGTGTGGCATCTTGTGTATGGCTGTATTAATATTCTTTTTGAGTGGATTTTCACTATATGCTTTGACTGCTTTGCAGCAAAAAAAAAAGTTGCCCTTGTGGGGGAATCAGCAATTTTAGATTGTTTCCTTCTTGACCAACTCATGGCTTCTCCATCACAGAAAATCGGGTTTCCACTTTTTTGGATTTTTGTTTTCAGCCCAATCTACATTTATGTAGCCTATCAGATGGGTTTGGTCATTGACTAATAGCATCAGCTTGTGATCTGCAGTTCCTCATAAAAAAAAACCATTTGACTACTCTTTTCACTGTGATGAATTCTTTTCCAGTAGGAGAGTTAACCATTCTGCCCAAAATTCTATCTGCATGGTGAGATGAGCAATACATGGACGTTTGCCAACCGCAGTCCTGTACTTGTCAGCATTTCTTACACATTTCTTAAAAGCTCACTTTCATTGAGTTGGCATGACTTTAGCACCTTTATACCAATCCAGAAGGTCTATTATCTTCTGCTTTTGATTGAAAAAGAAACTCTCATCACTGTTCCTTTCTATTTGTACTCCAAGATAGTGTTAAATGTCTCATTTTTCATGTCTTTCTCTTTCTAGAAATGTTGGGTTATCTTTTCACTATCTGCCTTCTTTGATAAGAAGTTGGTTCAGCTTATCACTCCATGCTCTGGCAGTCCACCATAAATGCTCATTTTCAATTTACACAGAAAATGTTCCTTCCCTGGAACTTTGAAATCCCGAGGGCTGCTCAATGTAAAGTTCCTCATCTAAATTAGCAAACAGAAAAGTTGTTTTAATATCTAAGTGTTGGGTGTGCAACTGCTTTGATGCAACGGTCATCTCGAGGCTCGACTACTGTAATGTGCTGTACATTGGCCTACCCTTGTTGGCGATCCGGAAACTCAAGCTGGTGCAGAACGCAGCAGCACGCCTGCTCTCTGGAGCCTTAAGATCTGCCCACGTTACTCCACTCTGGCGCGAGCTGCACTGGCTCCCAATTGAATTCCGGGTTGCCTTCAAGGTGTTAGTTTTAACTTTCAAGGCCTTATATCAGGGGTGCTCACACTTTTTCAGCATGGGAGCTACTGATTAAAAAACCAAGTCCCAAAGATCACCTACCCAGAAATGTAAAACGTACAACTATTTTCTTATTTATTTATTTATTTATTTATATTTATTATTCATTTTTATGTACCGCTCCTTCCAGCAGGCTCGGGGCAGTTTACATAAAATGAAGTTATAAAACATCAACATTTCAATTTAATAACAATATAAAACAGAGCATAAAAATACATCCAACCACCCCATTTCTCCCACACTGACATATTACCACACATATTATCAGCCAGAAAGTGAGAAGAGAGGCTTTTGAACTGCAAGGCCATTTAATACTCAGCAAGGTAAACAAAGGGGCATTCAAAAATACATCCAACCACCCCATTTCTCCCACATTTCCATATTCCCCAACATATATTTCTCTAGGAACAAAGTAAGCAGAGAGGCTTTGGAGCTAAAAGGCCATTTTTATTTTTTTTAAAAAAATAATTCTTTATTGGTTTTTCAAACATATAAAAAGTTTTGAAACAGAATGCACAGAGTGTGCATGAATAAAACAAACATAGATGCTGTGGTCCATCTCGGGACGATCACAGCAGTGTACAGAAAAGAGACAGCTTGAGGTACAGCGGTGCAATGAAATTGTTTGATCCGTGAGGCGTATTATAGTCAGTTTGGTTGGACCATTCTATACATATTATCCCAACTCTTGCTTTTCTTATTTCACTCTACGTCGACTTAGTGCCCGTGGTACTATTTGGTTACCTGTAATTTAAGAGAGATCGTAAGTCTATGTCTAAATATTCACTATTACATAGTTCATTAACCCCTAATACCAGTTGAGTGTCAGATCTAAATTGTGTTCTTTCCTACAATATTCTTGAACCAACAGCCAGTCTCCTTTTCCTCCCGGGCTTTATCTTCTTTCTTTTCTTTTAAGGCATCCGTGAGCCATTCCATCTCGATAGTGTCCATAACCTTTGTAATCCATTCTCCCCTGGTCGGGAGCTCTCCTGCTTTCCAATATTTGGCATATACCAATTTGGCTGCCGTTGTTAATAATATGAAAATCTTTCTCTCATTGGAGCTTAATTCTAATTCTTGATCCACAATACCCAAAAGAAAAGGTCTGGTTTCCTTTCAATTTGTTTTTTAAAGATTTTCTCTAATTCTTTTTCAATCATTGTCCAAAATTGCTTTGCTTTTTTACACGTCCACCAGAGATGGAAGAATGTTCCATGCATGTTGCAGTTCCAACAGTTTGTTTTAGAGTTTTTGTACATTTTTGCGATCTTGTCCGGTGATATGTGCCATCTATGTATGACCTTAAACCAGTTTTCTCTGTAGTTATAACTTGTTAAAATATTTGCATTCTTTTTCCATATATTATTCCAAACCTCTGGCTTAATTTTATAGCCCACATTTCTCGACCACTCTTTCATATACCCTTTGGTTTGGTTTTCCTCTGTATCCCATTTTAGTAGTATTTTATATAAATTTCCTACCAATTTTTTTTCCCTGCCGAGTAATATTCTTTCCATCTCTGATTGGTCGTCTCTGAAGCCTATGATTTTGTCTTCCTTAAATTTTTGATTAATTTGATAATATGGAAACCAGTCCGTTTTCTTGTCCTCACTTTTCAGTTGGTTTATGGATTTCAGGGTGTATCCAACCCCGTCCCAATAGGTTAAATCTTTGTATGTCCACCATTTTTTATCTTCCATTTGTCTGATTCTGCATGCTTCCACCGAGGAAAGCCAGAGCGGATATTCCTGGAAGGTTTTGTTGTGATATTTTAGCCAGGTTTTTAATAAAACCCTCTTATGTAGTGATTTTTAAAATTTGAGTCGACCTTTATCCTATTGTACCATAGATACCCATGAAACTGTATTTTAGATCATGTCCTCCAAATTAAGCAGCTTATTATTCTCAAGTATACACCAGTCCCTGACCCAGGCCAGACAGTTTGCTTCGAAGTATAACCTTAAGTTGGGTACCCCCAACCCTCCTCTATCTTTCAAGTCATACAATTGTTTTAATCTGACCCTGGGTTTCTTTATAAAACATCAACATTTCAATTTAATAACAATATAAAACAGAGCATAAAAATACATCCAACCACCCCATTTCTCCCACACTGACATATTACCACACATATTATCAGCCAGAAAGTGAGAAGAGCTTTTGAACTGCAAGGCCATTTAATACTCAGCAAGGTAAACAAAGGGGCATTCAAAAATACATCCAACCACCCCATTTCTCCCACATTTCCATATTCCCCCAACATATATTTCTCTAGGAACAAAGTAAGCAGAGAGGCTTTGGAGCTAAAAGGCCATTTTTAAACATTAAAAATAAACAAAGAGACATGCCACAGAACAATCAAGCACCCACCCCAAAGTAAAAAGACTGACCTTTGAGATGCGGTAGGAAATGACCCCCAAAGTGTCCTTCTTCTTCTCCTCCGTCGTTGCTCCTATTTCCACGCCGCCAGCATGCGTGCTGCCTCCAAGAGCTCACGAGAAGTTCGAGAGGCAGAATGGGCGCTTCTGCGCATGCGCGCGGGGCCAGCCATGCATCACGTCATCCAGGCCTGCCCCCTTTGGTCTCCTACGACTCTGAGTGGCTGGAGAAGGACGGAGGGAGGAGGAGGAATACAAAAGAGGGGGCCCATTCTGCCTCTTGGACTCTGGAGCTTTTGGAGGCGGCGCGCGAGCAGGGAGCAGGGAGGAGCAACAACGGAGGACTTCTTTGCAGTATGCAGGGGCGCATGAAGAGGACCAACAGCAAAAAACCTGGTCAGGGGCCTGAAGATCACCAGGATGAGGCCCGAAGATCACCCTGGTGATCCCGATCACCATTCTGAGCACCCCTGCCTTATATGGTTTGGGGCCAGTGTACCTGAGGGAGCGGCTTACCCCTTATGTGCCCAGGAGATCGCTGGGTTCAGAGGGGCTCAACTTATTGGAGGTGCCTGGCATTAGGGTCTACAAGCTCTCTAGCATGAGGCAGAGGGCGTTTACTATAGCTGCGCCGACTCTTTGGAACTCCCTCCCTGAGGAGATATGAGTCACCCGGGACCTGCTGCCATTCCGAAGAGCCGTTAAGACCTGGCTATTTAGACAGGCATTTGGCCCATAACCAGTGCCTGTTATAATCAGCACTCTGCCGCGCCTCCGCCACTGTACCTAGACTATTCCTATGCTGTTTTGCAGCACTGTTGGAAATGGGATTTTAACTGGGGGTTTTAATCGGGTTTTACTGTGTTTTATGTGTTGTTTTTTGTGTGTAATATCTTTATTGAGTTTTGTGCAGTGACAGAAGATAGAATATCTGTCCATGACGTAGAGTGGGCTAGGGAGGGGGGGTATATAGGGGGGTGTTTTATGTGTTTTTATCTGTCATTTTAACCTTGTGAACCGCTCTGGGCTCCAGAGAGAGCGGTATATTAAGCTGAACTAATAAATAAATAAATAAATAAATAAATAAATAAACAAACAAACAAACAAGCTTTATGAGAGTTCTCATAATTGCATATATGACACTGGAGCAAAGATGTTATTGTAGTCTCCATCATATTTTTGACTGTAGCCCTTTGCTTCAAGTCTTGCTTTAGATCAGTGGTTCCCAAACATTTTTGTCCTACTGCCCCCTTTCCAGAAAAAAAATTACCCTAAAAATTATTTTTTAAAATTTTTAATAGCAATTAAACAGAAAGATATATGTATTAATATTTCTACCTTTTTCGTAAAATATAATAAAGAAAGTTGTAAATTAGAAACATTGAAGTTTGAAATTATGAAACTATTTATTATTTATTTTTTATTAGATTTTTATTGCGCTTTTTCATATATACAACAGAGGTAAAAGGAAAGACGGGTCCGAAAGGGAGGAGGGGAGGGGGGTGCTGATTGAGGGGGGAACCGTGTGTAGCACAGCCAGGCTCGTTTGTGCCTGGAGGGCTGGGAAGCGGTCCCGGGGTTCCCTTAGCACTAGGGCCTGCAGCAGCTGAGATCGATTCAGAGGATGAGCTAGATGACTGGGGCGGGCACAGGGCCCTTCAGATGGGCCTCATCCCCCGCTCAGAGCTTGGAATGGGATGAGATGATGTTTGGACCTAGTGAAGAGATAGATCACCAGGTGGACATGGGAAGCAGCGAAGGGAGTTATGAACACCCCGGAGGGAGGAATTCGCAAGAGGCTGAGAATGTAAACATGTACGAGACCGAGTGGGAAAATGCTAGGGAGGAAAGCTCTCAAGAAGATAGCGACACATCTGCTGAAAGGCAAGGTCGAACCTTTGATAGGAGACGGGACATTGAGTCGAACAGAAGGGCTTGGTCTAGAGTGCTAGACCGGCCGAGGTCCGTGAGTAGAGATTGAGACGCAGAAGCCTAGAGCGGCGCGGACCTCGGCCGAAGGATTAAGTATAGGATCCGTGGGAATCCTTCCTCAGTTCTCCGGCCACGTCTTTCCTGAACAGGCGTGAAGCGGAGTGGGACCACAAGCCAGCCGTGGTCATCAAGCCTTGCCTTGCATTTGCCTTGTTTCTTGAGCCGCATTGGTTTGCGGAGCCTTGCCCTGTTTCCTGATCCGCATTGGATTGCGGAGCCTTGTCCTGTTTTCTGATCCGCATTGATTGCGGAGCCTTGCCACGCTTCCAGCTTGTTTGCTACGTTACTTTGGACTACTTTGCTTATTACCTTTTGGACAATTGTATATTATTGGACTATTTACTCTTTGGAACTGTTTTTATACTCAATAAAGTAGTTAGCCTTCAGTACGTCTCTGTGTGTGTGATTAAGGGGCCCGCTAGGTCCGTGATCGTGACACTGTGTGACATAGGGGATGGAGATTGGGGTGGGCTTAAAATCGACTTCCCAAGAGTGGTATGAGAATTCTGGTTTTTTTTTTTACATAAATGTAAAATATTACAAGTAATAAATCATAAAGAGAAAGATGTAAATTTATACATTGTTATTCAGGTTATTCTTATAAGTCATTTAGTTCTATTGTAAAGTTATGATATCTATTTTGAATATATGTTTTAAAGTCCAACCAGTTCGTTTTTTCCTTCTTGTTGTTTATTCTCTGGGTAAGTAAGTCCATCTGGATCATATCCAAAGCTCTTAAAGTCCATTCTTCCAAGTCTGGGATTTTATCTTTCTTCCAATGCCTTGCCAAGACTATTCGGCTGCATGCACTCAGTAAAAAGAAAACGAAATGAAAAGAAGAACGAAGATAGTCACAAGCTGTATAGTACACAAATACAAATACTCTCCTCTCCCCATTGTCTGGTCTGGAGCCCCCCCATGTAACCCCTGGTGTTTCCCATCCCCCTCACCTTACCTTATGTGCCAATCCCCCATGATCCACCCCTTCCACAACTCCCCCCCCCATCCCATGTCTTATGTAATGTATTTTATGGTATCTCTTTTATTATCTGAAAAATCTGAATAAAGATCATTTAATTAAAAAAAGTAAAAAGAAAACTTTTCTTGATTTTTATTCAATATCGTGTTGGAGAGTCTTAATAGGTAGTGTTGCGGGTCCATGCTGAACCTAGCTTTTAATATTTTTTGTATTTCTGTGTGTATGGTTTTCCAATACTTGTGGGGTTTTTTTTGCATTTCCACCATTGGTGGAAATAACTGCCCAGTTCTTTATCACATTTCCAACGTTTGTTGGAAATGTTTCTGTTACATTTGGCTAACTTCGTCGGATATAGATGCCACCTAAATTGCATCTTGATCCAATTTTCTGTTATTTCCATTGTAGAGTTGTATTTTAATTTTTCTAGCCATATTTCCTCCCATTGGCGTGTTAGTATTGAATGTCCTAGGTCTTTAGCCCACTTTATGTGACACTACTTAATTTGTTCATCTTCTTTTTCCCATATTAATAGCTGCTTATAAAAATGACTTCTTTTTTTAAATGATTTTTCATGACTAACTCCCAGGTGTCTTCCTCCATGAAGCCTGTTTTTTGATCTTCTTTGAATCTTTGGAATATTTGATGGTATTGGAACCAGGATAGTTTGTGACCCTCTTTTTCTAACTCTTCTCTTGTTTTTATCATTTTAATAGCAATTAAACAGAAAGATATATGTATTAATATTTCTACCTTTTTCGTAAAATATAATAAAGAAAGTTGTAAATTAGAAACATTGAAGTTTGAAATTATGAAACTAATTATTGAACTTAGAATAGAAAGGTAATACAAAAGAAGTTAAAACATTCGAAGTCATCTTAATGAGAAGGATGAACCTGGTCTGCTGCTCCCAATCTAGTCATCCTCGGCTCTATTTTCGTCAGCAGTAATCTCAAATCATCGTGATTGACTATTTTGCAATCGGTTTCTTTTTTTGTTAATAAAATGAAAGCATTCCTGGGATGGTTGCTGTTTGGGGAGGACATTGGCAGGGGCTGGGCTATATGTTCACAGCGTTTGCTATAACCTGCAATGTCAGTTGAGGGAGTGCCTTTGGAGACTTCTCAGAACTTGGAACTGTAGCCTGTTTGTGGAGGCGGAAGGCTGTCTGTGTAAGTGGACACCTCCGCCACATACTGTTGCACCATAGACCTGAAGGACCCCTCAGTAAACCACTTGAGACCGGCCACAGTTAAATGCTTTATTTAGAATAAATGGATAGAGTAAAGAAAATAGAAAGATAGTCCTTTGATGCTTCCAAGCACCAGGTATTGCAAAGCAATAGTCCAAAAGCAATCAGGAACAAAGGTGAAGAGTCTTGATGCCCCAATGGGATAATCCACAGGTAAGTTCTTGGCACAAGGCTTGGCAAATAGAGTTCAATGGCTGGAAGGCTCAGTAGCCCAGGCAAAGTTCATGAAGGATTGAATCCAAACGTTGACGAGAGATAGGTCTCAAAGGCTTTGATCGTTACGACGCACCGGTGCGTCGGAACTGGTTCTCACAACAGTTTCCCAGCTGGTCTTTCTCAAGCCTCCTGCATCAGAATGGTATGCAAGCCCAATTAGCACTGGCACCTGGGTGAACGGGAGTTAACCCGTCTCTGCTTTTCCCTCTCTGCTTATCGGCTTGGGATAGAGCTGAGTCTCGCCTGACCTTGAACAAGGATTGAACTGGAGGCTCCTGCAGAAGCTGCTTTTCTGGCCTAGCTGATAATTCAGAAACAACATGGCTTTGGTTTGGTTTGGCTAAGGAATCGGGTTGGGGACCAGGCTGGGGTGGGACACATACACATATATTATTCACTTTTATTATGTGGACTGATAACAAAATGAAACACTATTTTGACTGAGTCATCTGTTTCTTTCTTGGGGGGAATATGGTAGGTCTTTCTATATGTGCTCTGAAAAGTTACCCAAATGTTTTATTAGATTCATATGAAAATAATTGAAATCCAGACACATTACCAAAGGGTGAAAAATTAATCTTTTGAAGAAAAAAAAACTCAAGAGAATATTAACATTGTACTGAAGGAAGAAGAAGAAAAAAACCCCGTACCCTTCATATATTCAGTAGCCAAGCTAAAATAAAATGAAGCTGCGTTTTTCTCCTCATTAGGATTTTATGATATTATTATTATAATTAAGCTTCCCATTAAATTTTGCTCATGGTTTTATTGAGTTACTGCTCCCTACAGATTTGAAGCATATTTAACATATAATTACAGCAGTTCATCTCTAGATGAGGATTTAGAATGCAAGGTTGTGGGCTCACACCTCAGGTTCTTAGAAATTAAAAAATCAACTGACAATTGCAAAAAGGGCAAGTTCCTAGGAAACCTATTAATTAAACTAAGGCAGAAGGAAGATATTGTTCTTGAATTTAATGGAGGGAACAGAGGTGCCACAGGGAACTGGCCAAAGTAAAATTAACATGTATCGCTGAAGCAGGTTATCATAGTGTGCCGCCCCAATGCTATTCATGTTTCAAAGGTCTTGTGCTTTGGAATACAGAAGGAATAGGAAGTGATTAAGGAGCAACTAAATAGACTGTAGTCTTTCTTCACACACCCTCTGTGGTGTTCCAGCCTAGCAGGGTGATGCCCCAACCCAGTGGTCCGGGCCAGGCACCAGTGGTGCCAATGGATCAGGGCCGAGATGGGGAGGATGAATGGCCAGATGGGGACATTTCTGCAAATGGGGATTTGTCTTGGGATAATGACTGGCTGCATGGGTATTGGCCCGAGGAAGGGGTTAATGAAGATTCTATGGAAGTCAGTTTCGAGGCAGCTAGCGAGAACTCCAGTAGCCTTGACTCTCACGGGAACCTTATTCCTCTGCCAGCTGAGCTCCCGGGAAATAGGGAGGAAGAGCTTTCTCAGCAAGATATGAGTCCACCTGGGTCTGCTAATGAGCTGTTGGATTTTGATAGAAGGGCCAATATCAGATCCTCTCGAAAATATTGGAATTTGCGTCGGGGGTTCAGTGGTCCCACAGAAAATAGATTCTCTTAAAAGACTGGCCCGGAGAAGATCTCACCAGAGCTGAAGCTACGTGTGGATTGGATTGCCCTTGCTTCGTTCCCAGGTTCAAGTTGGCTGCAGGAGCGGATTTGCCCAGCCGAGCTACGTTCCCGTTTGACCGTTGCCACAGTTTGCTTTGGACTCTATGTTCCTGTTTTGGCCGCCGGAGCGGCTTGTCATGGTTTTGGATTTGCTTTCTATGGGATCTACTCCAGTTTAGAGACTTTACAAGTTTTACCTTTGGACTTACTTTTGCATTACTTCTTTAATCCTTTGGACTATACTTATTCTAAATAAGAGCCTTTTACAGAATTTGCTTGTGCGTGTGATCTAGGGGGGTACGTTCTAGGTCTGAGGTGCAACACCCTCTCATGGTTTTGGCCTACAACTCCCATGAATCCCATCCAAGATGGCTAAAAATCAAGGATGGGAGTGGCAGTGGGGCACAAGAGTGAATGGGGTGGTGAGAGTGGGGCATAGGAGTGAATGGAGTGAATTCACTCCTGCACCCCTGTTGCTGCTGACATCCAGTCCTGTGCTTTTAAATAAATTATTAAGGGGCTACACCAATGTGACGTAGTAGCTTGGCACCGAGAATGTGGTCAGCTGCATAAGATGGTCATAAGATGGTCAGAAGGTCATGAGTTTGAGGCCTGCCCGGTTAGGGTGAGCTCTTGACCAATTGTGTAGCTCGTTGTCGACCTTTGCAACCCAAAAGAGAGTTGCATCTGTCAAGTAGGAAATTTAGGTACCACTTGTGTGGGGAGGCTAAATTTAACTCATTTACGAGGCCATGAAATCTCCAAGACGTACACAAAAAAGAATGAAGGAATGCGACAGCTCCTCCTGGTGAGCAGAAGCTGGAATGTTAAATTGTCTATATATATTGTATGTCACATGGCATTGAATGTTTGCCTGTATATGTGCATTGTGATCCGCCCTGTGTCCCCTGCGGGGTGAGAAGGGCGGAATATAAATGATGTAAATAAACAAACAAACAAACAAACATTGGACTATGACTCTGGAGGCCAAGCTCCAGTGCACTACTTGACCATAGAACCCCACTGAGTAACCCTGGGCAACACACACACTTTCAGCCTTTGGAAAAACTCTGATAAGTTTGCACTACCCTCACCATAAGTCAGAAATGTCTTGAAGGCACATAACAACAGCTAACAACAACACATCATTGTAATTATTGTTTCAAAGCTTAACTATTTACTTTTCTATTTTTCAGAACTAATCAGGATGATTACCATTTGGTTACTTTTTAAAACATACTTCAAGCTACTGAAATCTAAAAACACTGAATGTCCAGAAATGTTAGGATAACCTTCAGTTCCTTCATTGTCTAACAAAAAGTTTGAAGTTTTTAATTTTATGAAATAATGTGTTTTGAGAAACCTATACAAAGATTGGTTAAAATCTTTTCCAGTATGTGCCAAGTATTAATGCTCTGGTACAGATTTTTCTTTTCTTTCTGTGTTTTTTTTTTCTCCTGATAAGCGATCAATGCATTTCAAAAATGGTTTTAAAATAGAACATGACAGTATAATTTATTTATTTACTTTATTTATATTCCGCTCTTCTCACCCCGAAGGGGACTCAGAGCGGATTACAGGTACACATCCTTAGCAGACAATCCCTGCCGTTTCCACATAGACACATATAGTCTGGACAGGAAGATTACAGAATTCTCGCATTTTACATTCCTTTGAGTTGGATCCATTGTGGGTGGGTGTAGATCTTATTTATTTATTTATTTATTTATTATTCAGGCTTATATACCACCACTCCCCTGAGGCTCGGAGGTTCGGAGCGGTTTACAACACACACGATACAAGGAGTGTTTCCAGAGAGCTTAAAAGAGGCGGTGGTAGCTCCATTGCTGAAAAAGCCGACGTTAGATCCCGCGTTCCCTTCCAACTACCGACCGGTGTCGAATCTTTTGTTCCTGGGGAAGGTGGTTGAGAGGGCAGCAATGGAGGAGTTGCAGTCCTTCTTAGACGACACAGCATGGCTAGACCCCTTCCAGTCCGGCTTCCGTTTGGGGCACGGGACGGAGACGATCCTGGTCTCCATCACAGACCAACTCCGCTGCCAGCTTGACCAAGGCGGGTCTGCGCTGCTTGTGTTATTGGACCTCCACGGCATTTTTTGGCACAGTCTGATCGTTACAATCTTTTGACCCCACCGCCTTGCCATGGCTGGAGTTTGGGGACAGCCTAAAATGGCTGACCTCCTTCCTCCACCATCGGTCTCAGCGAGTGAGGAGGGGAGAAGTGGTCTCCGAGGGCTCCCCACTAGTTTGTGGAGTTCCTCAGAGGGCCATTCTCTCACCCTTGTTATTTAACATCTACATGCAGCCGCTTGCACAGCTGGTGCTGAGTTTTGAGTTGGAGTGCCATAAGTACGCTGATGACACTCAGCTCATTCTGAGATGGAGGGCAGGCCTGGATCCATACCCGATAATTTCCAACACTGCCTTGAGGCCGTTACTGGATGGCTGCGAGCTAGTAGGTTGAAGGTGAATCCAGCGAAGACGGAGATCTTGTGGCTGGGTCATCCGGGTGATGGGGATGTCCAGCTTCCGACCCTGGACGGTGTGGCGTTATGCCCATCATCTTCTGTAAAGAGCCTGGGAGTTCACTTGGACTCCCAACTGACCATGGAGACCCAAATCTCCATGGTCAGTAAACAGCTTTTTCCATCTAAGACAGGCAAGGCGGCTGGCCCCCTATCTATCCTGAACGACCTGGCCACGGTGATCAAGCCCACGGTCATCCTAGAGATAACGCGCTCCAGCCTTCCTCTGACGGTACAAGCTGGTGCAGAACACTGCCGCCCGACTCCTGTCTGTTTCTCCACAGGTTGTCACGATATACCTACCTTGCAGGATCTGGGCACTGTCGAGCACCGGATCACCTTCAAAGTGTTGGTGCTTACCTTTAAGGCCTTCTTGGGGCCAAGCTGCTTTTCCCATATTGCCCTATGAGATCACTGCAGTCAGAAAACACCAACTTGCTGGCTATTCCATCTGCTCTCACTCAGGCTAACTCTCCAGGAGAGCATTCTCCGTGGTGCTCCAACACTGTGGAATGCTCTCCTGGCTGAGATCACGAGCTCTCAAGACCTCATGTCCTTCAGGCGGTCTTGTAAGACATTCCTTTTTTCTCCAGCAGGCCTTCGGCCTATAAGATGCCATCAGCACCTAGCTCGCCGATTATTGCTGCGTTACACTGCATTATGTTGTGCGCTGTACTCTGTACAGCATATTGTTTTTAACTCACGATATTTTATAGTATGTGTTGTGTTTTAATTGTGTTTAATTGTATCTCGTTCTACTGTGAGTTTCGAGCCTCCCGGGAGTGGCGGCCTAGAAATCTGAAATAAATAAATAAATAAATTATAAAAAACCAATTAACTAGAGTTAAAATCCCATTAACGAGTTCAAATACTTGCCGAAATAAGTATGTTTTATAAGCCCTGCGGAAGGTTGGTAGATCCTGTAGGGTCACGAGTTTCTGCAGGCAAGGTGTTCCACAAAGAGATGGCGCCATGATCGTAAAGGCCTAGCCGCCGTCAGAAACGTAGATCATAAAACTGGGAATTTCCAGCAAGTCCTGATCTTCTGAGTGAAGACTTTGCAGCCATAAATGTACTGGATAGTCATTTTATTGGGAGAAAAATGAAAGGAAAAGACTATAGTAGAAACCATGAGGAAAAGAGAGCATGAGAAATTATTGGTAGAAGGAAGCTTTATACATTTCTGCTGACAAAAAAACCCCATACATTGACTTGAAAAATGAAATCCTATAAACCAAAGTGACAAAAAACATCTTTCTCCTGAGTATGATACTCCTGCAAATACTAATCCTATGAGTTCAGGTCTCTTTCCCTTGCCAAATGTTTCAGGGTTAGATTAGTAGCAAGAATAAGTTCAATTACCGGATCACAATATCTCTTTGAAGCCACTTACCAGTCAAGTTGCAACCCAGCTGCTTTTCTGTAAACTGGCAGAAAGATTCTTTAATAAACATTTATGAGCTCATTAAATAGACAATCCTTTCCTCCAAACAATATGGCTGCCAGGGTTGCGCCTCCAGAAGCGTTCTACCTGAATGCACTTTGCCAGGTGATGAGCCTCGTTCCGACAGTTGAATTTTACGTTGAGAATTTGCTTGCGTGCCCAAGCCTCGCATCAATATATTATTAAGGGGAAGGGGAAGACAGACACAAAACCTGTAATATTGCCACAGCCTTTGTAGTTGTCATTCATATTTTGCCTGTTTTCTGCATTGTTTGCACCAAAGAAACCGGATCTCAGATATGGTGGAATCT
>JARBWK010000694.1:0-26077 GCA_030556195.1 Anolis apletophallus
GTTGAATTACTCTTCAGTGCCTTTCCCAGGCAGGAAGCAGCCAGGCTTTGAAGCTGCAAAGCCATTCAATGCTAATCAAGGTGGCCAATGGCAACATTCACACTTGCCTCAAATAGACAAGATGATTTCTCTGGTTGTCTGAAAGGCTCACACTAAGACTCTAAGCCAGTGTTTCTCAACCTTTTTTGAGCCGAGGCACATTTTTTACATTTACAAAATCCTGGGGCACACCACCAATTAAAATGACACAAAATGTTTTATGGCATTTCGGCACCTCTTTTACACAACAGGCTGCATATGCAGGGGACAAAGAGTAGGCAAAATAATAATATAGTGAAACTAGCAATATGCACAATTACAAAAGTTTTATAAAGTTAATGTATCAATATAGTGAATTTGAAACACACGGAGTACAGTTTGGCACCCACATGATGTTGGCACCTCCATGGGAGAAAAAGGAAAATCTTCCCTTACCGTGTTGGATTAGGCTCTGTACTGATAATCTGCAATATATAGAAGTTCAATATATAGGAGTTATCCACAAACAGAGGGCAGCATGTGAAGGAGGAGAGGAGCGCAAGTGGGCGGGTCCAAAAGTTATCCACAAGTGGGCGGCTCCAAAATGACACGGCGTCATTTTTGGAGCCGCCCATTGGGCTCTTCTGCTCCTTTGCATGCCGCCATGTTGGGAGAGGAGCCCAGTGGGCAGTTCCAAATGACGCGGCGTCATTTTGGAGCGCCCATTGGGCTCCTCCTCCTTTGCATGCTGCGTAACGCTTTCCCTCGCAGCAGGGGGCGTCTGCGGACAGAGCCTAATACCAACGTGGTAAGGAAAGATTTTTCTCCCATGGAGGAGGACAAAATAATAGCGGCGGCAAAAGAAGGGGGGCAAAAAGTTTTTATGGAGGCACAGCTGGAGCTCTGCAATGGCACAGGAGTGTGCCTAGGCACACTGGTTGAAAAAGACTGCTCTAAGCTATCTAGTCTGTGAGCTGCTTTTTGCTGACGATGCATCACCAGCCCGCATCACAGGAAGAACACCATCACCCCCACGTCAGCATAGGCAAATCTGTGCTCAAGTCCGTTCAGCAGTTCACCTACCTGGGAATCATCATCTCTTCAAACGCCAAGATTGATAAAGGTATATAGTGCATTCGGAAGGCTTCACTAAAGAGTCTGGAGTAACAAGCACCTGAGACAAAGCACCAAAATCAGTGTGTACAAAGCTATCGTACTGTCTATTCTCCTTTATGGGTCTGAAACATGGGTCACCTATCGCCAACACCTACGACTCCTCGAACGCTTTCATCAGCGCTGTCTTTGCACAATCCTAAATATACACTGGACCAACTATGTGACGAATGTTGCTGTCCTTGAGTGGACAGGGATCACCAGCATTGAGGCCATGCTACTGAGAACTCAGCTGCGCTGGGCAGGGCACGTCTCTAGGATGGAGGACCACCGCCTCCCAAAGATACTACTCTACGGTGAACTTGCCATGGTTCAGCGCATGAGAGGCGCCCCCAAAAAGAGATATAAGGACTCCCTGAAACAACATCTCAGGCTCAGCCAGATTGATCACCAACAATGGTCCACCCTGGCCTCCCATCGGGAGGCATTGAGATGCACTATCCACATTGCTGCGGCCTCTTTCGAGAAGGCATGCCGAATGGGTCTCGAAGAGAAACTACAACGCAGAAAGAACCGCAACTTGGAAACAACATCACCCAAGGAGACTTACTGCTGTGCTTTCTGCAACTGAACTTGCCTATCTCAGATTGGCCTTTTTATTCATCAAAGCGCTTTTAAAAAGCGTGGGATGAGTCCTTCCTAAGAATCTTCGTTCGCGAAGTAATGCCGAGAGCCTTTCCCTGGCAGGAAGCAGCCAGGCTTTGAAGCTGCAAAGCCATTCAATGCTAATCAGGGTGGCCAGTTGCAGCATTCACACCTACCTCAAACAGACCAGAGTTCATTCTCCCACCCTGGACATTATTCCACAGATGTATAAACCTCACTTGTCTGGTTTCCAGCAGACCTCACAACTTCTGAGGATGCCTGCCATAGATGTGGGCGAAACGTCAGAAGAGAATGCTTATGGAACATGGCAATACAGTCTGGAATACTCAGCAACCTAGTGATTCTGGCCATGAAAGCCTTCAACAATACATTGCAAAAACGTCTTTGCAGGACATCCTGTAGCATATTTTGCTATAGTTTTTCAATGAATATCCCATCGAGTCTCAACCACTTCAACATAGTTTGTGGCAGCCACAGAAACAAAGTTTCTAACAACTACTTTCAAAGAAAGTACCACACAATTAAACAGGAAATAACACTTTCAAACCAGGAACCGAAAATGTTTCGTGTTTTGTTACATAGTATAATGTTTTAGAACAGTGTTTCTCAACCTAGGGGTCAGGACCCCTGGAGGGGTCACAAAGAGGTGTCAGAGGGGTTTCCAAAGACCATAAGAAAACAGTATTTTCAGTTGGTCATGGGAGAAGTTTGGCCCAATTATATCATTGGTGGGGTTCACAATGCTCTTTTATTGTGTGTGAACTATACACCCCATATCAAAGTCTGTTTTCCCCAAATTCCACCACTGTTCACATTTGGGCATATTGTGTATTTGTGCCAAGTTTGGTCCTAATCCATCATTGTTTGAGTCCACAGTGCTCTCTGGAAGTAGGTGAACTACAACTCCCAAACTCGAGGTCAATGCTCAACAAACCCTTCTGGTATTTTCTGTTGCTCATGGGAGTTTTGTGGGCCAATTTTGGTTCAATTCCATTGTTGGTGGAGTTCAGAATGTTCTTTGATTGTAGGTGAACTATAAATCCCAGTAACCACAACTCCCAAATGGCAAAATTAACCAACCCCAGCAGTATTCAAATTTGGGCTCTCCTTCACCCCAAATTCCACGTGCACAGCTGAGAGCCAGCATCCTAGCGCTGGCCCTGTCTCCAGCTGAGCTGCGTGTGCGGAATTTGGGGTGAAGGAGAGCAAAGGCTGCGCGCGCAGCTCAGCTGGAGGCGCGGCCAGCGCCAAGCTCTCCATGTCGGCTCTCAGCTGCACGCGCAGCCTTCGGCTGCCTGCATGCGCCCATCACACATCCCGAGGCCTGCTCCTGGCTTCCTGCAGAGCCTCCAGTGTGGGGCAGGGGAGGGAGATGGCCCACCTCCTGCGCTTGCCGGGGCTGTGCCTCCCTCCCTCCACTGCCATGGCCTTGTGGCGTTCCCACGGCCCCCCGGTTCGAGGTGGGGGAGAGCTTCTGCCTGCAACCCACGCCTGCCAGGATAGAGGCCCCAAAGTGCATCTTTTCCTTCAGGTACCAATTTTTAAAATGAGTTAATCTATTATATAAATGGGTTCACGTCATGTGATGTATACCTCAAACAAAGAAACCATACAACGCAGAAACACAATACTTGCCAACAGAAATAGGCCTCAAGCAAGGTACGTTTGTAGCAAAGAAACTTTCCCCCCCAACTCCTAAAAGGCCCCCACAACAACGAATAAAAATAAAACTACATTTACCAGCATCCTCAGGGGGAACGAAAGACTCACCCAGCCTCTACATTCTGAACAACATGATTGGCTGCCAATAAGGGCGGATTTGCATAACTGCTGTAACCATAGCAACGCTGGCAAGAGCCATCCAAGGCTAGGATAGAATGCTGAGAGATTTCAGTTGGTGTTTGAGGGTTAAACTGCCAAAACAAAACTCTTAGGGAGCAATTCTCCAGCAAATTCCTACCCACACAACACAACACAACTTCCAATCACAACCCATCCCACCAACCTTACGGGACCCCGTACACACAACACCTACAAACACCACAAACAAAAACCAATCCTTCCTTCCACACAGACATAAACTGACCCAAAAAGACAAGCCATGCCTTATAAAAATAACAGCATCGGACGACACACTCACAGCGCTACATACATCAAACAAAAAAGGGCAGAACAAACGCCAGAACAGAAACACACTGTGCAGCAGAGACACAGACAACAGGTCACTGCACGACGCACAGCTGAGAACCAAATGCAAAGAACTGCACGACAAGAAGAAGCGCGCAGCCAGGAACAACAAAGACGCAGAAATGCAACACAACAGCAGCGCAAGGAGCGCAGAAAAACGGCGTCAACACAGAAAACAAACTTCAAAAACACCACAACCAATTCCACCGCCAGGCCTTCAGATACAACGCTGCAGAAGACTACAGCATGGCACCAGAGGCCGACATTGGCACCCTAACGCACATCTGCACACACTGCAAAGCCCTGAAATACCCAGCAGAAACAACAGGAATGTGCTGCCTAGCCGGTAAAGTCTCTCTACCACCACTTGCCCTCCTCCACAACCACTACAGACTTTGTTGAGTGGAGACACTCCAGAATCAAAACACTTCCTCCGCTATATAAGACAATACAACTCATGCTTCCAGATGACATCATTTGGAGCACACATAGAAAGTGCGCACTTCATGCCTACTTTCAAAATCAAAGGACTAATTTATCATCGAGCTGGCTCCCTGCTCCCAAACACCGAGGGAGCACATCAATTTCTTCAAATGTTTTCATTGGTGATGAAGACACGAAATCAACACACGATGCCACATTTCCCCAAAAGTTAAAAAAACCCATTATCGCACAACTACAACACCTCCTTCATGAACACAATCAATTAGTCCACTTATTCAAGACTGCTCTGGACAAGATGCCTACTGACACACACAGAATTATAATACATCCCGACAAAAGCCTGAAGGGCAACATGAACGCAGATACAACGCTCCAACTATCGATGAAGTGGCCATCGTCATGGTCGCGATCACTTCCTACCCAGAGACATAGCACTTCAGCGAAGAAACTCTGAATTGACCACCGTATCAGAAACACATCGCTTCTATGACGCCTCCAGTACCCAATCATATTTTGGGATGGCGCAGATGGGTACCACATCAACAAATCTGTGGCATAGACCTTGACACAGAATGCTTCTCCCACGGACAACTCTATGTAGCGTGCTCCAGAGTTGGGAAACCACAGAACCTCTACATCAACACAGCCAACTGAAAGACAAAAAACATTGTATATCCACAAGCTCTGGAGAATGCCAGGAACACCACACACCGACAACTCCACAGGACTTCAACATCCCACCCACCAGAACAACCCACAACGACACAGCCATGACCCCACCAAGTAACATCATTTCCAACCCTTACATACTCAGACTTTCTCGCATCTCCTAAATAGGGCACAGCAACGCGTGCCGGGTACAGCTAGTCTATTATATAAATGGGTTCACGTCATGTGATGTATACCTCAAACAAAGAAACCATACAACGCAGAAACACAATACTTGCCAACAGAAATAGGCCTCAAGCAAGGTACGTTTGTAGCAAAGAAACTTCCCCCCCAAAACCTAAAAGGCCCCCAAAACAACGAATAAAAATAAAACTACATTTACCAGCATCCTCTGGGGCAGCCAAAGACTCACCCAGCCTCTACATTCTGAACAACATGATTGGCTGCCAATAAGGGCGGATTTGCATAACTGCTGCACTGGCCAGCCAACATGAAAATTCGATCCATAATAAACTGCCAAAACAGAATAAGGAAAGGCCTGAGCCAATCCCCAACACAAATACCCAAATCACTTCCAACCGAAAATAAACACCCCAAAAAATCACAGACCACGCCCAAAATGGACAGTAAGGCTTCATTAACTAGATTTCCCTAACTACGGTAGCCCTCACTTACTGGGAAGCTGTTTACGCTCTAAATTGACAGTAAGACTTCATTAACTTGATTTCCCTAACTAGCCCTCACTTACTGGGAAGCTGTTTACGCTCTGAATTGACAGTAAGACTTCATTAACTTGATTCTCCCGACTAGGCCTCAGCTCATTGGACATTGTGTATGGCCTGAATTGACAGTAAGGCTTCATTAACTTGCTGTTCCTAACTAGGCCTCAGCTCATGGGACATTGTGTATGGCCTGAATTTACAGTAACCTACCTTGGCACACAGAGCCCCGACCATGCATGATGGGACTTGAAGTACCACCATGGAAAATGGGATTTGTAGTACTTCAAAACCCATCATTCCCCACAGACCACTGTGGCCCAGAACCAAGACCAATAAAGACCCAACTTGGCACACCATGCCCCCATGACCCACACTCCATCCAACTGCAGTTTAGAGGAGGGCACACCGTGGATGATTGAACTTTCTCGCATCTCCTAAAAAGGGCACAGCAACGCGTGCCGGGTACAGCTAGTTAATTATATGGCTCTCAGTGAAATAAATATTTCCAAATATTGTGCTTTTATGGCTCTCTGAGTCAAAAAGGTTCCCGACCCCTGGTCTATAAGTTGGGATGTAAGGCTTCACTATGCAGATCTCCCCCAGCCGACTACAAGGATATTCCTTCTAAGTGGATGTACTCTTAGGATCACAAGACAAATTTGGTACTGGATTAATCCTTGTGATATCGACACAGAATTTTCTCAAATAGTTCTATTGAAGTTCAGACCATTCCTAAATGGCACGATGGTCATGAATTTTCTGTGTTGATAATGAAGTCTATCTATTATATAAAGGAGGTCCCATCGACGAACGACTGACAGAGACAGAGAAACCTTCCAAGGCAGAGACACCAAACTTGCCAACACAAATAGGCCTCAGGCAAGGAAGGTTTTTAGCAAATAAACTTTCCCCCAAAATCTAGAAGGCCCCCAAAACAACGATAAAAAAACCACGTTTCCCAGCATCCCCGCGGCAGCCAGCAAAACCCATTGGCCAACATCAGTTACCATAGTAATGGTGGGCAAAGCCACTTAGAATGCTGGGTGATTTCAGTTGAGGGTTAAACTGCCAAGGTCAAGATCTAGGAGGGAGACAAATAGGGCACCAGGGACACAGGCACCACTGACAAACACATACCCCCAGAATAACACAAAAGTAATACCTACACACAACACAATACGCATAACACAACCTTGTGTCTACTGCTCAACCCATTTGTATGCTATTCCTTCCTTTCACACAGGCATAAGCTGACCCAAAAGACAAGCCATGCCTCCTAAAAAGAACAGCATCGGACGACACACTCGCAACGCTACATACATCACACAAAAAGGGCAGAACAAACGCCAGAACAGAAAGACACTGCACTACACTAGCTTTTGCCATCACCATAAACAAGGCTCAAGGACAAACACTACAAATCTGTGGCATAGACCTTGACACAGAATGCTTCTCCCACGGACAACTCTACGTAGCGTGCTCCAGAGTTGGGAAACCACAGAACCTCTACATCAGGGGTGCTCACACTTTTTCAGCATGGGAGCTACTGATTAAAAAACCAAGTCCCAAAGATCACCTACCCAGAAATGTAAAACGTATAACTATTTTCTTATTTATTTATATTTAATATTCATTTTTATGTACCGCTCCTTCCAGCAGGCTCGGGGCAGTTTACATAAAATGAAGTTATAAAACATCAACATTTCAATTTAATAACAACAATATAAAACAGAACATAAAAATACATCCAACCACCCCATTTCTCCCACACTGCCATATTACCACACATATTATCAGCCAGAAAGTAAGAGGAGAGGCTTTTGAACTGCAAGGCCATTTAATACTCAGCAAGGTAAACAAAGGGGCATGCAAAATACATCCAACCACCCCATTTCTCCACACTGCCATATTCCCCAACATATATTTCTCAAGGAACAAAGCAAGCAGAGAGGCTTTGAAGCTAAAAGGCCATTTTTAAACATTAAAAATAATCAAAGAGACATGTCACAGAACAATCAAGCACCCACCCCAAAGTAAAAAGACCGACTTTTGTGATGCGGTAAGGAAATGACCCCAAAGCGTCCTTCTTCTCCTCCTCCATCGTTGCTCCTATTTCCACGCCGCCAGCATGTGTGCTGCCTCCAAGAGCTCACGAGAAGTCTGAGAGGCAGAATGGGTGCCTCTCAGACTCTCCAGGCCCGCCCCCTTTGGTCTCCTATGACTGAGTGGCTGGAGAAGGACGGAGGGAGGAGGAGGAATCCAAAAGAGGGGGCCCATTCTGCCTCTTGGACTCTGGAGCTTTTGGAGGCGGCGCGCGAGCAGGAGCGGGAGGAGCAACTACAGAGGACTTCTTTGCAGTGTGCAGGGGCGCGTGAAGATGACCAACAGCAAAAAAAACCTGGTTGGGGGCCTGAAGATCACCAGGATGAGGCCCGAAGATCACCCTGGTGATCGCGATCACCATTCTGAGCACCCCTGCTCTACATCAACACAGCAGACGGAAAGACAAAAAACATTGTATATCCACAAGCTCTGCAGAACGCCAGGAACACCACACACCGACAACTCCACAGGACTTCAACATCCCACCCACCAGAACAACCCACAACGACACAGCCATGATCCCACCAAAACCATAAGTAACATCAATCCCAACCCTTACATACTCAGACTTTCTCGCATCTCCTAAATAGGGCACAGCAATGCGTGCCGGGTACAGCCAGTACAGTATAAGGCTCTTTCCACACAGCTGAACAAAATCCCACATTTTCTGCTTTGAGCTGGAATATATGGCAGTGTGGGCTCAGATAACCCAGTTCAAAGCAGATATTGTGGGATCATCTGCCTTGATAATCTGGGTTATATGGCTGGGTGGAAGGGCCCTAAGAAGACTCATCAGAAACAACATGTAAGCATGTCTGTGTAACATGATCATTTTTACTTGGGACTGTTTGGGCAATTTCTAGTCCTTCTGGGTCACACTGAAAGAAAGGCAGCCATTGTGCATCATCCCTTTTCTCCATTCAGAAACAGAGACATGGCCCCTCCACCTTCAGCCGTAGGAATGAGCCCATTCACAGGTTCAGGAGGGCAGCTGCAACATGCAGACATTCAATGGCAAGCTAACCTGTCAGTTTCTGCTAGAGCAAAGATCAATTTGCCTAAGCCATGGGTGATAGTGGGATAAACCACTGGATCAGGGAGATCAGCCATGGAGCTCATCAGGTGGCTTCAGGCAAATGGGTCTTTCAGCTTAATAGGAACACTGGTAGGATAAAAAAGATCAAGTACATAGAACATGGTGAAAGAAAGGTGAGAGGCAGTCATTGTTTAGTAGAACACATCCTTACGTTTGGTGCTTCCAGCTCACGGCTATAATCTTGCCATTTCCCAGCTTTGGAGACAGACCTCAACAAAGTGTCCAGGAACTCTTTCGCACTACTAAATTATAGTGCAACACTAGAACGAGATAGCCTTGAAAGACTAGAAAAGTGTTTGCGTGAATTTACAAATGTGGAAGGAGATCAAGTTCTTCCTTTAGTCCCATCATTTAGAACCTCTCCTACAAATATATAGGTTTTTTATTTTATCTCATCCTTAGTTGTTGTTTTTTAATCATTGTATCTTGCACATGTGCCCCGCTCATTGTGATTGCATTTGTTTTTTTCTATTGCATTATTTTGCACCGTTTATTATATTTTGCGTTTGATTTTAAATTTTATTTTTAATTATTATTTTATTGTAATTTTTGCTTTATGTCTTTTATGTTGTTGTATTGAAATGCACTTTTGGGCTTGGCCTCATGTAAGCCGCCCCGAGTCCCCTTTGGGGAGATGATGTCGGGGTATAAATAAAGTTTATTATTATTACTAGCTGAGGACTTGGTGATCTCAAGAACTTAGTGAAGGTACTGCGAATCCCATTGGCTATGGTCCATCCCCCTCCAAACAGCACCAGAATGTAGAGTGGGTCATGGGGGCTGTGTGTGTCACATCCAATGACTGATCAAGACCACACTTGGCACACAGAGCCCCCATGACCCACTCTACATCCTGGTGCAGTTTGGAGAACGGGGGACCATGGATGATGGGACTTCCAGTACCTTCCCTCACTTCCAGAGACCTCTGCAACCCTCATCCAGAGAATGATCAAGACCAAATGTGACACACACAGCCCCCATGACCCACTCTACATTCTGGTGCTGTTTGGAGGGGGATGGACCATAGCCGATGGGATTCGCAGTACCTTCACTAAGTTCTTGAGACCACTGCAAGCCACATAAACATCTAATAGGAACCAACCTTGACACACAATGCCTTCCTCAAATAACCCGGTCTTGATCATTCTCTGGATGAGGGTTGCAGAGGTCTCTGGAATTGAGGGAAGGTACTGGAAGTCCCATCATCCATGGTCCCCCATTCTCCAAACTGCACCAGGATGTAGAGTGGGTCATGGGGGCTCTGTGTGCCTAGTGTGGTCTTGATCAGTCATTGGATGAGGGTCTCAGCGGTCTCAGAAAGTGAGTGAAGGTACTTCAACTCTCATCATCTGTGGTCCGTCCCACTCCAAACTGCACCAGGATGTAGAGTGGGGCATGGATACTCTGTGTGCCAAGTTTGGGCCTGGTCTCTGATTTGTAGGGGATGTAATGTTCTGTGGGAAATGAATTGGGTGAAGGTACTGCAAATCCCATCATTTGTGAGCCAACGTGCCGTAAACCGCAGCAGGTTTGTAAAGTGGGCCATTGGGCCTCTGTGTGCCAAGTTTGGTCCTGATTCGTCATTGGTGTGGGCCACAGTGCTCTAAGGAAGTGAATTGAAGTACTGCAAGTCCCATCATCCATAGTCCATCCTCCCTCAAACTGCACCAGAATGTAGGGTGCACCTTGGGGGTCTGTGTGCCATGGTTGGTCTTGTTCTGTCATTGGTGGGGGCCTAGTCAGGAAAATCAAGTTGAGGAAGCCTAACAATATCCCATGAGCTGAGGCCTAGTCGGGAAAATCAAGTTAAGGAAGCCTTGCTGTCAATTTTGGGCCTGGTCTGTGATTTATAGGGGCTACAGTGTTGTTTGGGAAGTGAATGATGTGAAGGTACTGCAAATCCCATCATTCGTGGCCCCTCCTGCCCTAAACCACACCAGGTTGTGAAGTGGGCCATTGGTCGCCTGTTTGCCAAGTTTGGTCCTGATCCGTCATTGCTGTGGGCCGCAGTGGCTGACTGCCTGAGGCCTTTCCTTTTCCCTCTGAATCACTTTAGAATGTTGGAATGTGGTTGGCCAATCGGAGTCCTTTATGCAAATACCATTTTACTGGCAACCAATCCCCTCTGTCTGGGGCCGTAGAATGTTGGAGTTCTGAAACTGGCCAATCAGAGCCCGTTATGCAAATAATCCCACAGTTGCAGCCAATCAAAACGCTGGCACATATTCCTCCCATCGCACCACCACACCACCGCCCGCAAACACTGACTTTTATTATATAGATAGATAGATAGATGATAATAGATAGATAGATAGATAGATAGATTAATGCCCCAAGAAAAAAAATAATCTCACAAATAGAGTCAGGAAATAACAGCAGCTGGTCATAAATTTCACAAGGATGTATTTATTTATTTTTTCACATGGCAGGAGGCTCGTTCACAGTTAGTACATTGGAAACATAATGTACTGAAAAAGGCATTCTGATAAAAGTAGTGCAGGATGGATCTGTAAAATCAATCCAGTTTAGGAAAAATGTAGATGCTTGAAATGATTTTTTTTCCTTATGGGAAGTTTCTGCTTATCTAATGGGTTAGGGACAGTAGCATTGTCAGAAAATGGAATTGGTTGCAAAGTGGAATCCAGATAGCTTGCAAATGCAAAAGTAACCATAGAGGTCCATGAGTCAATTGGCAGGGTGGAAAACCTTGTAATTTACGAAAACAAAAAGCAGCAACAGTGACTGAGAGAGCAGACCATGGATCAAAAATGTGGAACATAATTTAGACCTGTTGAAACAGTGGAATGTTTAAAATGATGCCTGTAATCTTTTTCTGGGGATTATCACAGTCATGCAATGGTCCCTATTATTGCGATCCGTTTATTTGTGGCTTCTTAGTGAGATGTTACACGCTGCAGTTCTTCCTCTCTCCTGCTACTTGCAAAGAGCATCAAGCTTCACTCTTTTAATACACTAATATGTGTAACTGGCAGTAAAAAGCGACTGAGTGGCTGATCCACTGCTCTTTCCAGAAGTAACGTATTGGCCTCGGCAAGCCAAGCTATTGATCTGAAAACAAAGAGAAAAAGAAGAGTTACTTGTTTTTAGCAAATAAAGTGGTAAGCACACACTTAAAAACAGGGGTGGGCAATTATTTTTCCCAAGGGGCCACACGAGAGCCAAAAAATATTATGGAGGGCCGCACCTAAAAGGCGGAGCTACGTTCTAACCTACATTATTTATTTATTTATTTATTTGCTATATATTACACATTATTAATATTAACATATTAATATATCAAGAAATATTAATATATTATTAGTATTAATATCATAATTATTATATTATAGTGTGTATATATATAGACATTATAATATATAGACATTATAATATAATATAACATATTATTTATTATATATATTATTATAATAAAATTATTATAAAATAATAATAAAAACCACTAAAATAAAATAAAATTCAAGAAGACAAGGTGCGAAGAAGGGAGGAGGAGGGCACAGGGAGGGCACAGGGAGGAGGAGCGGCAGGCTGTATTGACATGGTCCTGCCTCAAAGCGGGGGCTGCCGTGGGCTGCACCAGGGCAGCGGGGGTTCCTTCCTGCCTTCTCCGGAGGCTCCGGAGTGCCTCGCTGGTGATCCTGGGCTTTGGCCCTCTTGCATGGAGGGTCGCGCGTCGGTGGAGTGAGGGAGGGCCCGAGGGTGGAGACAGCACCAGCTCCGGGCTCTCCGCCTCCTCCTCCTGCCTCTGGCGTGGAGAGGCTCCGGATGGCCAGCGTGGGGGTCAGTGCCAGCGGCGTGGCGGGGAAGAGTCTTTGGACGACTCTCCGCCTCCTCCTCCTGCCTCCGGCATGGAGAAGCTCCAAATGCCAGCGGCGTGGCTAGGAGGAGCCTTTGGACGACTCTCCGCCTCCTCTGCCTGCCTCCGGGGTGGAGAGGCTGCGGATGCCGGCGGCGTGGCAGGGAGGAGCCTTTGGATAACTTCCTGTAGCCCCGGATGAGCTGGCTGAGGCATTCTGAGAACCATAGTTTCCTGATTCCTACGGCTCCCAGAATGTCTCAGCCAGCTCATCCGGGACTATAGGAAGTCGTCCAAAGTCTCCTCCTGTCACGCCGCCGGCACTGACCCACGCTGGCCATCCGGAGCTTCTCCATGCCAGAGGCAGGAGGAAGAGGCGGATAGCCTGGGGCACTCCAAAGCCACCACTCCAATGCCAAAGCTGTCACGATGGGATGGCGGTAGCGGCACCCTTTCTTCTTGGCCCTGACCCCGACGCCCTTCTCCCCAAGCCGGACAGAATCGGCAAGGGGACCGCATCCGGCCCGCGGGCCGTAGTTTGCCCACCCCTGCTTAAAAAGATTTCTAGATTTTCCTGTGCAAGGAAAGAGTAACATATTCTGAATGAAGTCCAGTAGTAATTACTGCCAGCCTTCCGTATTTGCTAAGATTAGTTCACAGGACCATCATGAAAGTGAAAAACCATGGATTAAAAAAAACAAATGCTATTTTTTCCACTTAAGTGAGCGTCTCTCTGAAAATTTCTAGATCTTACAACACTGGAAGCGAACCTTCAGACTTATTTATTTATTTATTTACCGTATTTATATCCTGCCTTTCTCAGTCCGAAATTCACTCAAGGCGGTTTACAGTCGTCACAATTTGATCCCCCCAACAACATAAAATACAATTAAAAACAATAGCATAGAAAATGTAAAACCATACAAAACGAATAAAACATAAACCCTCTGCATCTCCTTACTAAAATCATTGTCCAGTCACATTGTCCAGTCGTTCCGTAGGTCTATCTTTGCCTGTTACACTGTATTTGCAAATGTTTGCTCAAAAAGCCAGGTTTTAACTTTTGGTGAAATGTTAAGAGGGAGCAGGCTGATCTAATATCCCTAGGAGGGGTGTTCCACAGCTGAGGGACCACCACTGAGAAGGCCCTGTCTCTCGTTCCTGCCAAACGCATCTGTGAAGAAGGTTGGACTGAGAGCAGGGCCTCCTCAGACGATCTTAAAGTCCTAGATGGTTCATAAGGAGAGATACGTTCACATTGGAGGATCTAGAGATTCCCAGAGAGAAGATTTTTAAACAAATCTGTGAATAATCAAATCCACAGTGGTAGGGAAACCACAGATGTGGAGGAATAACTGGGTTTCTTCTATTTATTTATTTATTTATTTATGGCATTTATGTCCCATCCTTTTTACCCCAAAAGTAACTCAGGCGGTTTACATAATTGGCATTATTCCATGCTCAAACAACAATAACTAAAAGCAATTAAACAACTATTTTTAAAGAACATTAAAACAACATAAGTAAACATTAGATGGCTATTGCACACAGATCCAAAGCCAGATAGTTAAATGATCATAATCCAGGGTCAATTCCAACTGTATTTATGCTGGGCCAAATGCTTGCTCCCAAAGCCAAGTTTACACTTGTTTGCAACATGACAGGAGGGAAAGAGCCGAACTAATCCCACTAGGGAGGGAGTTCAACAGCGGAGGGGTCAACACTGAGAAGACTCTTGTCCTCACCAGTCATGTCTGTGAAGGTGGTGGGCCAAAGAGCAGGGCCTCCCCAGAAGATCTTAACATCCGTGACGGTTCATAGAGGGAGATGCGTTCAGACAGGTAAGTTTCATAATAATTCTATAAAAATTATTTATTTAAATAAGTAATTTAATTTTGTTTAAATAATGTTATTTATTATTTTATAAATAATATAATATTATAATATATAATATAATGTTATATTACATTATAATTTAATTTAATATAATATATTATAATGTCAATATATTGTATTATGTTAAAGTATAATAATTGTAATGTAATACTAATACTACTACTACTACTAATAATAATAGTATGATTACGGTATGGTGTGTTGTATATGCATTTGGTATTGGTGTTGTTGTAATGTAACACAGTATAATACAGCTAATGATAATGTGATATAATAATTATATCGTGGTATTATAATTTGTATATTTGTATTACATGCCATATTGCTAACAATATTGCGATATGTTCTAGTGCAATATGATGTGTAGTGCTGATGTTGTGCTATGACAGTAATGTTATTTGCTGTTTTTTCAGTTTGCTGTAAGCCACTCTGGCAATATTGTTATATGTACATTGTAAGCCACTCTGGCAGAATTGTTGTTTGCTGTAAGCCACTCTGAGTTCCTTTCGGGGTTGAGAAGGGCGGCATATAAATATAAAAATAGTAAATAAATAAATAATAGATGAATAAGTTGGGCCAGGGCCGTTCAGGGCTTTATAAGCCAAAGCTAGCACTTTTTTAAAAAAATAAATCTTTATTGTGAAGTTTTTCAATATTGCAGTGGAACAAAGACAACAGTGCACGTGATGGGGAGAATGGGAAAGGGAAGGGAAGGGGGGGGCAGCTAGGGAAGGACAAGGAAAAGACATAAAAACAAAAACACCTAAACAATACAATCAGACTAAAAACCGAAATCACCTCCAATATTATACAGTCAGTCAAGATCTCTTAAACTTCTCTGGATACCTATTATTTAATTGCTTAGCAAAATATTATTACTTTACTTTAACATTACAATCCTTATAACTACTACATATCTAAAATCTACTTTGTTACCTTCCCTTTTCACCAGGGCTATACAGATTTACTAAGACCTAGTGTTACAATAACCAGACTTTAAATAGTCTTCAAATGGTGACCAATCCGTGGTTTTGATCGGTTTTCCATTACTTTGTTTTAAATAAAAGTCAATTTGTCCATATTTCTGATTTCCCACATTTTGTCCAACCATGTTTCCGAATCTGGCGTCTTCTCCAGTTTCCAAACTGTAGCATAAACCATACGAGCTGCAGTTATCATATAAGTAAATAATCTGTCCTCATTTTCATTCATTTAACTTCTCTATCTGTGAAGCCGAGCAGGAAGAATTCCGGTTTTAATGGCACCTCTTTGTGCAGTATTTTTTGTGCCGCATCCTGGATATCCTTCCAGAATTTAATTGCTTTATCACATGTCCACCATAGGTGGTAAAAGCTGCCTTCATGCAGTTTGCATTTCCAGCACCGGTCTGAATTCTTTTTGTACATAATACTAATTCTTTGGGGGTCAGATACCATCTATGGAATATCTTAAGCCAATTCTCTTTAGGCTAGCTGCATATACATATTTAATTTTTTTGACCAAATTTGTTGCCAATCTTGTAGTTTGATCTGGTGCCCTACATTTTTGGCCCAATTTATCATACAGCTTTTGACTGACTCCGTCTCTGTCTCCCACTCTAGCAATTTATTATATAACATCGTAATATTTTTTTCCTTTTGCCCAGTAAGTTTTCCCAGAATTCTTCCTTATTCTCGAAACCCACCTTATTGTCTTTCTTAAATGTTTCCTTTATTTGCAGATATTGGAGCCAAGATAAATCTTTGAATTGTGGTCTTAATTCCTCGAGGGATTTTAATTCAAATCCGCCCCCTTTTATCTTTAAAAGATCCTTATAGGTTGGCCATATTTGCCAACCAAGTAGCCTTCTGTGTTTCGCCTCTATGGGGGATACCCAAAGTGGGGTTTTCGAATAAAAGAATAGTCGACGTTTATTCCAACTTTTAATTAACGCTGACCTTACAAAATGATTCCCAATTTTTTTTTCTATTTTAACCTGGTTGTACCAGAGGTAAGAGTGCCAGCCCACTCTGAGGTTAAATCCCTCCAGGGTGAGCAATTTCACATTTTTTAACGTAATCCATTCTTTTATCCATATCAAGGCACACGCCTCATAATACGATTTAAGATCGGGGAGTCCAAATCCCCTCCTGCTCGCTCTGTCGATCAGCACCTTATATTTAATTCTTGGTTTCCTACCGTTCCAAATAAAATTTGACAGGTCTTTGTTCCACGTTTGAAAGAGTTTTTGATTCCTAATAATCGGGATATTTTGAAAAAGATAGAGGAGTTTTGGGAGGATATTCGTCTTTATGACGGCTATTCTCCCAAGTAACGAGAGGTTTAGACATTTCCAATTGTTTAGATCCTTTTTTATCTCTTTCCATTTGTCCTCATAGCTATTTTGCAATAACTGTGAGTTCTTGGCCGTTAGCCAAATCCCTAAGTATTTTATTTTCTTATTTACTTGAAACCCTGTTACCTGTTGCAGTTTCTTGATTCTTTTTGGACATATTTTTCGGCAAAAAGAACGTTTTTTCCTTATTAAGTTTGAACCCCGCCACCCTTCCAAACTCTTCAAGCTTTCGCATCCAAGTCTGGATATTTTTAATTGGATCATGTATGATGCATATGACATCATCCGCAAAAGCTCTCGCTTTATACTCCTGCCTTGCTATTTTAAGTCCCACTAACTCCTTGTCCTCTCTTATCCCCCTCAACAATATTTCTATCAACAGAACGAACAGCAGGGGGGACAACGGACACCCCTGTCTCGTCCCTTTTTCAATTTGGAATTTGGCCGATATTTCATTATTTATTTTTAAACGAGCTTCTTGATTTGAATAGATCGCGCCGAAGGCGTTTTTTATTCCAAAACCCATATCTAATTCGTTTAAAAGAGATTCAATAAAGTTCCAGTTTATGTTATCAAAGGCCTTTTCTGCGTCCAACGACAGAAGCTAGCACTTTGAATTGTGCTCAATAGCAAATTGGCAGCCAATGGAGCTGGCACAACAGGGAGGTTGTGTGCTCCCTGTACGCTGCTTCCATTAGCAATCTGGCTGCTACACACTGGACTAGTTGAAGGTTACGAACAGTCTTCAAAGGCAACCCCATGTTGAGTACATTACAGTAGTCTATACGAGATGTAACCAGCACATGGACCACTGTGGCCAAGTCTAACTTCCCAAGGTACGGGCGCAACTGGCACGCAAGTTTTAATTGTGCAAAAGCTCCCCTGGGCACCGCCAAGATCTGGGTTTCCAGGCTTAGCAATGAGTCCTGGATCACTCCCAATACTACTTTCAATATCTCTGCATTGGGAGTCTTTCAAAGCAGGAGTGGACAGGATGCATAGTTTAATTTTGAAGGCTTAAATTAAAGCTAAAAGTGGTCACCTGGCAATCTCTAGGGGCCCTCGAACTTCCCTGAGTGAGAGTCAAAGGCAGGGGATGAGTGATGCTTCATCCATTCCAGTGTTAAAGGCTTACCTTTGCCCGTTTCATGAAGGCTTCCTGGGCTGCCTTCTTGTTCTCAGGTTTGCCAGACCAGGCAGCCAGAGCGGATGCTTGCAGGGCCCGTCCATAGGAGAAAGTCAGCTTCCAAGGTTTAGGCAGAGGGACCAGATTGATGGCATTGAGGTGGATGGAAGCCTCCTCTTCGCTTTGCCCACCAGAAAGGAAACAGATCCCTGCAATTCAAATCAGAAAAGAAGGGAATGTCAAAGGGAACAGAGAGGAAGTGGGGCCAGGAAGAGCTGGATTAATAAACACCACACTCTGAGCATCGCAGCATATCACCCAGTCAGTCCCTGCAAACCTGGTTTGTATAAATTAATAGTAAAACCAAGTGCGTTATTTAAAATATTTGTACATTGTCTTTCAAAACAAAAATCTTGGCAAGACAGCTTCCAAATCAGAATGGTAAAATACCAATCCAGAAAGGCTCTGCAATTTTTTTTTTCAAATTCAAAGTCTGAAAAATCGTCAACATGGTACGGTTGAGATAATGAAACTTTTTCTTTCTGATGGTTCTGCGTGCTTCATGCACAAAATTATTGAAAATGTTGGGTATGAAATGAATTTCAGGCAATGTGTATAGGATGTAGAATAATGAAAGGTAAATTAATGATATGTTTAGACTCAGTCCAATCACCAAAAGATCTGATTATATATATGTAAAGCAGGGCTGCCCAGGAAGTCGATTACGATCGACTAGTCGATCCCGGGACCGAAGGAGGTCGATCCCAGCTGGATGGGCTGCTTCTCAGAGGCCGCACCAAGCCCCGCCCCCTCCCCGGCTTTGGCACTCCCAGCAGCTGCTCCAGGTTTGTGGAGGGCAGGGCCAAGCCAGCCTTGTGCTAGCTATGCCACCACTGGCTTGGCATTGCCATCCTCAAGCGTGGAGAAGCTGCTGGGAGCTCCAAAGCCAGAGGGGAGGGGGAGGGGCTTGGCACAGCCTGGCTCCGCCCCTCTGGCAAAGCCCCTCCCCTCTCCAGAGGTAGGTAGATCTTTCTGACTTGGTTTTAATATAAGTAGCTCGCATGCTGAAAAAGTGTGGGCACCCCTGATGTAAAGTAAACGTAAAGGTTTCCCCTGACATTAAGTCTGACTCTGGGGGATGGTGCTCATCTCTATTTCTAAGCTGAAGAGCCAGCGTTGTCCGTAGACCCCTCCATGGTCCTGTGGCCAGCATGACTGCATGGAGCGTCACTACCTTCCCGCAGAAGCAGTACCTATTGATCTACTCACACTTGCATGTTTTCGAACGGCTAGGTTGGCAGAATCTGGATCTAGCAGCGGGAGCTCATCCTGCTCCCTGGATTCGAACCGCTAACCTTTCGGTCAGCAAGTTCAACAGCTCAGTGGTTTAAATTGCTGTGCCACCAGGGAGGTCGTATATGTATGTATATGTATTTCATTCCAAAATCCAGAAGACTTCTGGTCCCAAGTATTTCAGATAAGGTTACCCTATTTTTTGAGACCACATATGACTCAAACATGTAGCAGTAGATCAAATGCAAAAATAGATCTAGGTATAGAAAAACATGCCTGAACTAAATCAAACTGAGCCATAAACATCTAGATGGAAGCATGCAAGCGCAGGGAAGTAAACACATTTGATAGCAATATAGCAAGGACTGGTATATTACCAGGGACAGCAGCAGGGACAGTGCGGAGGAGAGCTGTGACAGTTGCCATGGCCACTTCCTCAGGGGTGTACTTCTTGGTACAGGCTTGGCCAGCCGTCACCATATTGGGCTTCAGCAGCGTCCTCCAGGTAGACATGGTGGTCATTCAGAGCCTTGTAAACAGCAGCCAGCACCTGGGACGCACAGGAGGATTTGGAGTGAAAGCCTTGCAGCACAACCCTATGTGTGTTTGCCCAGAAATAAGCATCATTGTATCAAATGTGTTAAAAGCCAGGAAATAATGCACAATATAATTGACTATTCTGCTATGTGCATGGTAAAGCTTTCTTTCTTATAGTATTTATTTATCCTCTCAGAAGCAAGTTAAAATCCATTTAAAAACACAAACAAAGTTTTAAAACTTGGCATTATGCTAAATGTCCTTTGACCAGAAGCTGGCCACTTGGAGTGCCTGTGGTGGTGAGAAGGTCCTCCATTGTGCATGTGGCAGGGATCGGGTAGCATTGTAGTAGGTGGTTGGTGGCTTGCTCTTCTCCGCACTCACATGTCGTGGACTCCACTTTGTGGCCCCATTTCTTAAGGCCCAATGGACCTTTTCAGGACCAACCATGACAATAATCTTAATCAGCATTGAAGGCATGCCAGCTGCCAAAGAACAGCTGCTTTATGAACTGTGTTGAGATAAGAAATGTGGCGTGCTATGTGTCCAAGAAACACATAGGGATAAACAACAGAAACGACCAAGTTCCAGGAATGATCTTAGAGGCAGAAAGACCACACACACAGCATGGAAGTGCTGTCTTTGTGTATTTACATATTAAGCCAAGGTAGGGACTTTTGCCCCATCAGACATTGCCAAACTTCAACTCCCATCAAACCAAATTAACATAGACCAGTGTTTCCCAACCGCTGTGCCGCAGCACAGTAATGTTCCATGACAGATCATCTGGTGTGCTGCAAAAAATGTCTCCCCCCCCCCTTCCTCCCCCTCCTGCCGAACTCCTGCTGCTTGGGGGAGGAGGAGGAGGAAGGGCCGGGCGGCGGCAAAGAAAAAGAAGAAGGGGCTGGGGCGCCGCCTCCTTCGGCCGCTTCCCCAGCCAGCCTCCAATTGAGGGAGGGAGGAGGGAATGGTGACGTCACTCGGGCCCAGCCCACTTCCCAGCGGTAGAAGCTTGCTTGTGCATGATTGAATCATGGCGGGAGTCATGGTGGAGAGTGGCCCCTGTCCCCGGCGCTGCTCTCCGCCATGACTCCGGCCCCTCATTCGCTGAGGCCGCGCAGAGGAGAAGGAGCATGAGCGGTGGAAGGGCTTCAGTGGGTGGGGCTGAAGTCCGTCCACTGCTCATGCTCCTCCTCCTCTGCATGGCCTCAGCGAGCGAGGGGCTGGAGTCATGGCGGAGAGTGGCGCCGGGGATGGGGGAATTGCCGCCTTCTCCCTCTCCCCCGCCACCCCTTTTGACCGTGAGCCGCTACCCGTGGCAATGGGAGGAGCTGCGGCTGGCAGCGGGACCCTGGGACAGAGTCTGGGCTTGGTGGCGTCCCTCGGCCTGCTCTATTGCCTGAAGGGTCTGCTTGCTAAGTGTGGTCCAGATCCATCATTGTTTGAGTCCACAGTGCTCTCTCGATGTAGGTGAACTACAACTCCAAAACTCAAGGTCAATGCTCAACAAACCCTTCTGGTATTTTCTGTTGCTCATGGGAGTTTTTGGGCCAATTTTGGTTCAATTCCATTGTTGGTGGAGTTCAGAATGTTCTTTGATTGTAGGTGAACTATAAATCCCAGTAACCACAACTCCCAAATGGCAAAATTAACCAACCCCAGCAGTATTCAAATTGGGCTCTCCTTCACCCCAAATTCCACGTGCGCAGCTCAGAGCCAGCATCCTAGCGCTGGCCCTGTCTCTAGCTGAGCTGCGTGTGCGGAATTTGGGGTGAAGGAGAGCAAAGGCTGCGCGCGGGACAAACAGAAACAGGGATCCGAAAGGACGAACTGGGGGCGATTAGGAACTATTCCAGAAGTGAATTTAATGTCGATTTAATTTTGGATTAAAGGTAAATCACATCGCTTCTCCACCCAACCGCAGGAGTCAATAAAGATGAAATCAACCAGAAGGAAGCGCAAAGGGATTAACCAGGAAGAGGTCTCCACTCTTCACCCAACTTTGTCTACACATGATTTGCACCCTTGTATAACTCTTAGTAAACCCGGGAGCCAACTCTGGGCGCCCCGAGGTATACTTTCTGTTTTTCTTGTTGTTATGTGTTTTTTCTTTTATTTTCTCAATTCTGTCTTTTAATCTTTGAAAATCAATAAAGACTGATTTTTTTAAAAAAGGTCAAATAACTATATGTATTACTGTGTTAGAGTGTCATTTTGTGTCAATTTGGTTGGTGGTGTGCCCCCGGATTTTTTTAATGTTAAAAGTGTGCCACAGCTCAAAAAAGGTTGGGAAACACTGACATAGACCAGTGTTTCCCAACCAGTGTGCCGTGGCACACTAGTGTGCCGTGAGAGATCATCAGGTGTGCCGTGAGAAATTAGATTCTTATCTATGTGATGTCATGTATAAAGTGTGCTACTCTGTCTCCGGAACCTCAGCACGCAGGTTCCTGTTTCCAGGAAGGCCACGCAGTAGGGCGGACCTGTTTGGGCCCTTCCATTCCGCTCCAGCGGGGAGCACTTCCGGTCCAGCCCAGCCCTGTTGGCGCTATGCGAGGTGTGAGTCAGAGAGCAGCGGGGCCCGAGTGCTGAAGGCAGGCAGGGAGTCAGCCAGCTAATGGGGGAAAGGAGGGAAGGAAACTCGTGGGAGAAATATGGGTCCCCTAAAGGCCACCCAGCCTGGCCCCCTTCAGCCAAGCTGGAAGGCACCACCCAAGCCCTCCCGAAAGATGGGCATGGAGACTCTGGCTATACATTAAGGCAGGCAGCATCTTCATTAAGGGCTTGGAAGAAGGTTTAGACTAGATATGGTCAAACTTGGGCCTTCCTCCAGGTGTTTTGGACTTCAACTGATATTGCGATATAATTGTTATAATACAATGTGGTATGTAATTGTTGTAATGTGACAATGACATAGTATGTTGTATTTGATATTATAGTAATATACATATATTGAGTATACATATAATATTGATAATGTTGTAATGTAATGCAATATAATAATAATATACTATATAAATATATATTTTGTGTTCATCGAAACAGGCCCAGGTTTCACACTAAGTGAGTGTATAAATACATTTTAAAACATATTAACTATATGTATTACTGTGTTAGAGTGTCATTTTGTGTCATTTTGGTTGGTGGTGTGCCCCAGGATTTTTTAATGTTAAAAGTGTGCCACAGCTCAAAAAAGGTTGGGAAACACTGACATAGACAATGGGATGGATGATGGGAATTGGAGTCAACTGGATGACCATATGTATGTTCCTTATCCCTGACCCTATCAATGACCGATACAATGTGTACTTGAGAAGTCCTGACTCAGATATTGATCTAGCCATTATATTACAGGCAAACATCATGTTATCGAGATTGTTCCCATAAAGAAGAAAGCTATGATTGATGGGTGCATTTTCATGTCCAATACCAGGCGCAGTGTGCTTCTTTATAGTAGTTACTGAGGAACATAAATTCATTCATGTCCTGCTTGTGGGATTTCCATAGGCCATTGTGTGGACAGAATGATGGACTGGGTCCAACTTCAGTCTGAAGCTGAAGATTTAGATCTGATTTGCATTGCAAGGTCTGGGAAGGTGATACAAGTTATGGTAGTCTCCTTACTTTTTCTGTGACATACTGGCACCGCTGAAGGTCATGGTCTCCATCAGGAAGAATCTCTGGTTCCACAATAGGGACTAGTCCATGCTGGAAATGATAATTCAAAAAACAGAGTTGAATGGAAATCTAGATGGCTTGTATTTGTTCTTGGTGAGGGTATCAAGGAAGAAAAAAAATTCCACCACAATTCAAGCTCTCAATGGCATACCAGCAAGTACAGGAAAGTCATACCTGTTGGCAGATGCTGGCGTAACGTGCCAAAGTGTTAGCATTTTCCTGGATGGCAAGAGTAGATGGAGTTGTATTTGTGATTTTCAGCACAGCGCCACTTGCCAAAAATCCGCTCCATCCTTCTTGTACTGGGCACAGCGTTCAGCAAGGCCATCCAGACCTGAAGGCCAACATGGGAAGGTATCTTAATATATTGCAGAAGACATCCCTGCAACAGGTATTGCTCATGGTCTTCTAGAAACACTGCTACCATGACTTTGGGGGCTAGAATTTCAGAAGCTTTAGAACATGACATGCTGTATATAAATGTATGCTAGCACTGTTCTCAATCTCTGCTTCTGAGGTAGGTGGCAGTCAGTCACTATTCTTGCTTGTCTGTGTTCTGTTTTTTTTAAGATTACAAACACACACATATCAGGCTTGTATTTATTGAGATTTTTATTTTTAATAAGTTTAATATTATATTTTAAGATTATAATCACATTTATTTATTTATTTATTTATTTATGTCATTTATATTCCGCCCTTCTCACCTCGCAGGAGACTCAGGGCGGATCACAATGCACATAGACAGGCCAACATTCAATGCCATAGACATACAACATATATAGACAGACAACGAGCTACACAATTGGTTGAGAGCTCACCCCGACCCGGGCAGGCCTCGAACTCATGACCTTCTGGTCAGTAGAGATCCTATGCAGCTGACTCCCAGCCAGCTGTGCCACATTCCCAGTGTTAATTAATATTTTTAAGTGTTTAAAATGTTATGTTATATTGGTTGAATGGCCTTTTTTTTGTTCACTGCCTCAACCCCATTTTTTTGGATGGGGAGGTCATATAAAAATTAACCAATGCAGTTCTCGCAGTCTGAACCATCTCACAAAAGGGCAGTTGTGATAATAAAGTGAGGATAAAAGGATAAAAGTTACAATGACTCACCTTGAATGGTGGTTTCTCCATTTGTTCCTGCCAATGGAGCTGTGCCTTTATCCAGCTGTGAATATTTAATACAACCATTAGCAAAACACTATCAAAATGGGCTGGGGGCTCCTAGATGTTTCTTGCTTAAAGGGAAGGACTACTTCCAGAACTGTCTGCACTTGGTGCATTTTTGATCTATGTGATTTTGTACCATTCAATATACTGGTTTTGCATTACTAAGCTCTTCCAGGGAAGTAAGGAAGCAAACATGATGTACCATCCTCAGTTTTGTAGGTACTACTTGTGTACCAATGTCTGCCTACTTTCTCCCTTCTCCAGCTCTGAGAGGGCCTATCTCACAATGTCTCAATGGCAACATTCTGGCAACTTTCTTTGGGCAGGCTCTCTTAGCGGGTCTTTATTCCCATCATATATCTTCTCCCTCTCTATTTTCTTCCTTTCCTTCTTCCTTTGCTTTCCCCCATACACCTTCCACACTCTTCTTCCTTTCCTTTCCCTTCCCTTCGTCTTCCTTTTTTTTCAGTTCCTTCCCTTCCTTTACCCTTTATTTCTTTTCTTTCCCTTCTTTCTCTTTCTTTTTCTCCCCTAATGCTTTGCCTTCATTTTCTTTCTCCTTCGCCCTGCCTCCCACCTTTCTGCCCTTTTTTTTCACTTTCTTTTGTCTTTCTTTCCTTTCTTCCTCCTTTCTTCATGCAAGTATGTTACATAATAACAACCATTCCACCTTGCTTACTTTAATTCCTAATCACTTGACAGAGGGACACTTCACCTAGTCACAACCGATCTGCTTTGGACCTGAAAGAGGTGGGGTTTTTTTTTAGTTCAGAGTCCTGGATTCGTTTAAGTTGGATAATGCGGAGTACGTGTGCCAAGTTTGGTTCAGATTGATCAAGCCAGGTAGGAAGCTTTGTGGACCAGACTAACCAACCAACTAGCCCAGGGCTGTCCAACTTCTACTGGCCCAGGGGCCGGAATTCCGGTGACTTATCACCTGGGGGTCCGCAGCGAGGGGTGGGGCCGATCGCGGGGGCAGGGCCGATCACGGGGGGGGCGATTTCGCCGCTTCTGGCGCCCGAGAGTGACGCTATAGAAGGGAGGGAGGAGCTAAGGGGAGCTTCCCTTGGCTCCTCCCTCCCTTCTACAGTGTCACTCTCAGGCCCCAGAAACTAAGCGACCACTTAGGGTGCAACGTGGTCAGGGGCATGTCCAGCCGCCAGGTTCCGCACATGCGCCATTGCTGCAGCGGGACTCCAGCTGGAAC
>JARBWK010000695.1:0-26055 GCA_030556195.1 Anolis apletophallus
CCATCCTGGCTTTGGAGTGCCCGCCACCCTGGAGGCAATCCGGGCCTGCAGCGGGAGCAGTCGGGCTGCGGTGGGTGATCGCCCTGGCGAACCAGAAGATAATCAAGTCTTCGGGTTGCCAGGGCGACACCCGCTGCAGCTCGCCGACTGCTCCCGCTGCAGGCCCGGATCGCTCCCGGGATGGCAGGCACTCCAAAGCAGCCGGCCTCCGATTATTCTCCCGAACGGTGGGCTGTCTGCGACGCACCCCACAGCCCGCAATGGGATGGTGGCAGTGGCACCCTTCCTCTTCGCCCCGCCCCCAACGCCCTTCTCCCCGGGCCAGACAGAATCGGCTGCCGGGCCGCATCCAGCCCGCAGGCTATATGTTGCCCAGGTCTGTTCTAGACTTTCATACAGAGCACAACCCTATTCAGAAGCAGGTGGAACTTCAATCCTTAGTGACATTTCCCAATGATTTCCATCATGTCTGGATTGAGCCACAATTTATTCACACATACTATTTATTTATTTATTTATTTACTAGCTTGGGGACCCGCCAGTGCCCGGGTCATTTGAAAAGTGCAGCAGGATGTAGAGTGGGTCATGGGGGCTCTGTGTGCCAAGTTTGGTCTTGATCCATCATTCTTGGGAGTTGCAGTGGTATCATGAAAGTACTGAAGGTACTGGAAGTCCCATCATCTGTGGTCCAGCCTCCCCCAAATTGCAGTAGGATGTAGATTGGGTCATGGGGCTCTGTGTGCTAAGTCTGGTCTGTACTGGTGAATGGATGAGGGTTGTATTGTTTTTAGGGAGTGAAGGTACTTCAAGTGCCATCATCCGTGGTCCGTTTCACACAAAACTGCACCAGGATGTAGAGTGGGTAATGAGGGCTCTGTGGGCCAGGTTTGGTGTTGACCAGTCATTGGATAAGGTTTGCAGCAGTCTTGGAAACTGAGGGAAGGTACTGCAAGTCCCATCATCCATGGTCTGCCCTCCTCCAAACTTCAGCAGGATGTAGAGTGGGTCACTGGGGCTCTGTGTGCCAAGTGTGGTCTTTATCGGTGTTTGTTGGGGGCCACAGTGGTCTGTGGGAACAGAGAGGTGTGAAAGTACTACAAATCCCATCATCCATTGTCTGTCCTCCCCCGAACCTCACCAGGACGTGAAGGTAGTCATGGGGGTTATGTGTGCCAAGTTTGGTCTTGATCAGTAATTGGATAAGGGTCGCAGCGACTTGGGAAGTGAGTAGAGGTACTTCAAGTCCCATCATCCATGGTCTGCCCTCCTCCAAACTGCAGCAGGATGTAGAGTGGGTCATGGGGGCTGTGTGTGCCAAGTGTGGTCTGTATTGGTCCTTTTTGGTGGCCTCAGTGGTCTGTGGGAACCAAATTGTTGGAAAGTACTACAAATCCCATAATCCGTGGGTCATGTCCCCCGAACCGCACCAGGGCGTAAAGGGGCTTAGGGGGATTATGTGTACCAAGTTTGGTGCAGGTCCATCACCCGCGCTGGTCGCTGTGGCCTGTGAAAGTGGCTGCCACATATCCGCCCTTCCGCCCTCCCGCCCTCCGCACACATACATACATACAAACATTCCGCTTTATAAAGGTATACAGATACAGATTTATTTATTTTGCTTCTAGACCGCCTCTCTCAGCCCAAAGGCGACTCGAGGCGGTGTACAAATGGCAAGAACTGCCCAAGACAAACATATCAACAATTATCAATACAATTCCATCATATACAAATTAGCACTTAATGTTTAAAACACAATATCAGAGTCTCATTATTAAATCGGTATCCAATTGCATCGTCGTCATTCCGTAGGTCTCAATTTGGTAATCATACTACATCTGCAAATGCCCGGTCAAATAGCCAGGTCTTGACCTTCTTGCGAAATGTCAAAAGGGAGGGGGCTGATCTGATGTCATAAGGAAGGATATACTAGTCCTTCACTGCATTCAGAGATAATGCTGCATGCTACACTACACTTTTAAACCAACATTTGTATTCGTAGCAGAGCCAAAACCACTATTCTCAAATAGCTGTGATAGAGAGCGGTTCAGCAGTCAGCAAGAAATATTAAAGTGTGAGGTGATACTATTGAGTAAGCTACAAACCAAGAATCCATCTCCAGCATCTAAAAAAAATTTGGTCTAATAGTCACTGGTCAGAAATCCTATTTCAAACCACTATTTTCACACAGAGCCCCAGTGACCCACTCGACAGCCTACTGCAGTTTGGAGGGCCAGACCATGGATGATTTCAGTGAGAGCCATATAATATATTTTAAGACTGAATTCAACTAAATGTGCGTCAACGAATTAATGACATTGCGGCCCAAACCGATATAGACTCTTTGGGTTCTACCGTTTCCCTGAGATGGTTGAGTGGTTTTAAGAAATCCTTCCAATTAACCACTTACTTACAGCAAGGAAGGTTACACCACCTAAGGAAAATTTTCACTAGAGCCAGGTTTGAGCAATTAGATTCAATGGTTTTTTTTTTTTTTTTTTTTTAAAGATTTTTTATTGTATTGTTATACTACATTTACTCTTACTTTACATTGCTTTAGTTACAATACATTTTTCTTCCCCCCTGACCCTCCCCCTCCCCCCGTTGACAAGTTAGTCCTTCATTTATTTGAGCCATTGTTGCATTCTGTCCATCTTTCCCCCCAATGTTCATCTTCTGGTTTAGCTTCCTGTATCCAGTTTTTGAAGGGTAACCATATTTCTTTGATTTTCTTCTGCTTTTCTGTCCATAGTTTTTCAGTTCTTATAATATCCATAATTTCCAGCTGAACTTGTTCCCACACATATTCATACCATTTTTCAAGGGTCCATTTCTTTTTTCTTTCCACCCCCAGGCAATCACGGCATGTGCCGCTCTAAACATCATCATAACTAATTTTTGTTCTTGCGCTTTGATTTTACTATCCCCGCATATCCCTTTTAAGAGAATATCCATATTTAAATCATTTTTTATTTTTGTATATAGTTCGATCTTCCTAAAAATTTGATTCCAGAACCTTTGTATCTCCTTACACTCCCACCAGAGATGTGCGTACCAGGCTTCTCTGCTCCCACAGTGCCAACATTTCGGATTTAGACCATGGATCATATGTGCCAGTTGGATTGGTGTCCTGTACCATTTTGTTATTACTTTCTGCTCTAGTTCCCTATATTTTTCTATTTTTATTTTATTTAGTCCAATCCTTATCCTATCTATTCTTTCTTTCCCTAGGCCTCCTTCCTTTTCCCACCTATTTTCCATCCTTTTATACATAAATTCCTTATCTTCCAGCATTCTTCCATATATTTTGCCTAACCCTTTTTGCCTTCCACTGGATCTTTCTTTTAATATCCTGTCTATTATATTTTCACCAATTGCTATCTTCCTTTTTATTTGTTCACAAATGCCTCTCAATGTTAGCCAAAATCTTTCTCCTCCTAAGTTTTTCAACTGACTCCATTCCATTAGTACATTCTTTTCGTATATGTCTTTTATTTTACAATATCCCCACTGTTCCAGTTTCTTGATGACGCTCTTATCCTCTTTGTTTCTCAGACTCCCTATCGGGGCTTCCTTTGAGAAAAATGGCATCCATTTCTTTTCCATTTCTCCCATATTTTTAAAGCTATTTTCCTCGGGCCTATTGTTTTCCCTATCACCTCTTTTCAATTTTTGTGTGAAAATTCCATATTCACCTTGACCTTTGTTTACTTCATTTTCTATTCTTATCCATTTTGCTTGATTTTCTTCTTCTAGTTCTAAAATTGTCTTCAGTTGAAAAGCTTCATAATATTCTTGTAATTTTGGTATCCCCATCCTATTTCTTTGTTTGGCATATATAATTCCTTATTACTTATTCTTGGTCTCTTCCCCCAAATATCCACTTTCTAATATCTCGATCCCATTTTTGAAATGTTTGTTGTGAAATATCTAATGGCAGGGTTTGAAACAAATGCAGTATTTTAGGAAGTATGCACATTTTAATTGCCCTAATTCTCTTTGATATATTTAAATTTTTTCCCTTCCAGTTTTTCATTTGCTCTTGTATTTTTCCCCCATATTTTCTTATAATTGAAGTCCCACAGCCTCTCTGACCTATTAGTTAGAAAAATACCCAAGTATTTTATTTTCTTTTTGCTATTTTAATGTCTTCCCTTCTCTGAATATCTTCTAATAATCCTTTCTCCAAATTAAATCCCAACAATTCTGATTTTGTGATATTGATCTTTAGTCCTGAAAACTTATGAAAGTCTTCTAATATTATTTCCAATTCTTTTAGTGATTCTATTGGGTTTCTGTTATTATCAGTAAATCATCAGCAAACAAATTTACTTTTACAACTTCATTTCCTATTCTGTATCCCGTTATTCTACCATTATTTCTTATTCTATCCGCTAAATACTCTATAGCTAGTGTAAATAGCATTGGGGATAATGGGCAAACCTGCTTAACCCCTCTTTCTATAACTATTTCTATCGTGTATCCCCATTTACTTTCACTTTTGCCTTCCCCTTTTTGTATATTTCCTTTATGACCTCAATAAATTATTTGCCTATTCCAAAATTCTTCATTCTGTTGAATAAAAAAGGTGGTTAACTGTATCGAATGCTTTATATACATCTAATTTGATAAATGCAAACCTTTTTTACTTTTCTGGGCAATAATATTAATCAAATTTCTCAGTGGATGGCTTATATTTCTTCCCTTTGTAAAACCATATTGATCTTCCCCTATCACTTTTGGTAATATATCCTTTAATCTATTTGCTAAAATTTTCGTAAATATTTTGTAATCTTGATTCAATAAACTAATTGGTCTATATGAATTCACTTCTCTTGGATTCTTCCCTGGTTTGAGGATTGTTATTATTTCTGCTTCTCTCCAGGACTCCGGCAAGCCCCCTTTTATTATATTATTGAAAATTATTGCTAATTCTGGGATTAAGACTTCTTTCATTTGTTTATAGAATTCTGTAGTGTATCCGTCGTTTCCTGGCGATTTCCCTTTTTTAAGATTGTCTATTACTTCCTCAATCTCTTGATATGGTACTTCATTCTTTAGTTGTTTTTTTTCCTCCTCTCCTATTTTTTTCTCACCCAATCTTCACATGGTATATTTTTCTCCTTTATATAGTTTCTGATAAAAATCAGCAAATATATCCCTTATGCTTTTATTATCCTTTATCAATTTATTATTTTTATCATATATTTCTTTCACTCTTTGTTTTTCCTTCCTTTTTTTAAGATAGTTTGCTAGTCGTCTAACTGAATTAATATTTGACCTTTGGAAATCATTTTTAACCATTAATTCTTTTTCCATATATCAAACTTATCTATTTCCTCTAATTCTTCTTTGAGCTTATCTATTTCTTTTTAATTTTTTTATCATATCTATTCTGTAGCTCCTTATACTTATCCTCCATTTGTTTACAAATTGCATTCCGCTCTAAGTTTCTTATTTTCTTTTGAATACTTCTTTTTTTATTAGTAGGCCTCTTACAAATGCTTTCATTGTATCCCATATAATTCCTTCTTTTGCCGACTTTCGATTCACTTGAAAGTAATCTTTAATTTCTTTTACCATCTCTTCCCTGTCTTTTTCCTGATTCAATGTTGTATCCCTGTATCTCCATTTATATTGAGATTTTTCCTCTATTAACTGTATTGTTATTTGTACTGGAGCGTGATCTGATATTTCTATCTGTCCGGTATCAGCTTTTATTATCTTGGACTGATTGGAGTCTCTGGTTAATATATAGTCTATACGGGTAAACTTTTTGTGCCTTCCTGAAAAATATGTTGGTTTTGGTTGTATGTTTACCTCTTTGAAACAGTCCTTCAATTTCCATCTATTTAAAATGCTACTCTTATTCTGTATCAAGTCCATATTGAAATCACCTGCTACAATTACTTCTCCTTCATATATTCCCTCCAGCTTTCTAAATATCTTTTCTACATATCTTTTCTGACCTTTATTGGGCACATATATATTCAGAATTGTGATTTTTACCCCATCGATTTCTCCTTTAAAGATTACCCATCTTCCTTTAGTATCCTCCACCAAATCATACTGTACCACTTCCAGATTATTTTTATCAAGATGGCAACTCCCTTTGTTTTATTATTCGCTCTTGCTTCTGCCACTGTACTCCACCCTGGCAAACTTAATAATTTACTTGGATCTTTTTTGATCTGTGTGTTTCCTGTAACATTATACAGCCAAAATTATTTCTTTCAATGAATCTTCTTAACCGTGATCTTTTATTATTTGAGGCTAAACCATTGATGTTGAGGCTCACACATTTTAGAGATAATCCCATTTAAATGTATTTATTTCCTTAGTTTTTTTCTTTGGCTCATTTTTCCCATTCCTTTTCCCTTTATTTCTTGTCAACCCCCTATATGCCCAATGTGGTCTTCGTGAGAGATTAGCTTCTCTCCCCACCATTGAGATTCTTGACCTTGCGTTTCCCCCTGCCTCTCTCCCCATTTCATTTAATTACATACCCCCACAATATCCCTTACCATTTTCCCTTCATCTTATTTCCAGGCAAAAGTTTCTTGAAAATACTTAACATTTCCTTTCAATCCAAATCTTATCCCGCTTTAACATTCAAAGATATGTAGTTAGCAGTACTACATTTCTTGGTGCATATTTTAAACAGACATTATTAGGCTTTTTTTAAAAAAAAATTGTTACTGCTTCGTTTCAACCATCCTAGTAAAAGAATACTCTCTCAGCCAGTACACTCACGTTCTGTCCTGACTCATAGTACTTTTCCCACATTAATACCTGATCATCATAACTTTTTCTTTTCTTTTCTATCACCTAAGTTTGGACTAACTTGCATTTAAGGAAATGTTAATGGCTTTCACCATTCATTCATTCTTTCTTTGCCTAGAGCCACTACAGTGCTAATTTGTTATTATTAACACCTTTCCCTTCTTTTTCCTCTTCATAGTTCTGGGCTTTTTGCCCACTCTTTCAGCTGTGCTGATAAAAGCAGCTGTGTGTGATAAGAGTATTCCCTCCCTAATCCAAATTTCCTAAAACAACACTCATTACCCTTTGATACAATAGTTTTAGTTTTACTTATAACTTATATCATTATATACTTTCTTTTATAAGAACCTAGCTTAACCATATACAGGAGAATACAACAAATAAATGCTCATATTTCTAAATTAAATTTGAGATCTTCAATTCTTCCATAGTATTATTACAACCCTGAGGAAGGAAAGGGGTTTAGTTAAATAAATTTTGAATTATTTATTATTTCAATTAGATTCAATGGTGAGATATGGGAGGTTCAAGAAAATTCCCTATGAAGAGCGTATCTGTATTTGTGGTGCCCCTGAGATCGAAGATCTAACTCACCTTCTGCTCTATTGCAAAATCTATCAAATAGATAGAAAACAACTGCTAGAGATATTTCTCGTGGGAAAAAATCATTGGGACCCTCTAGCAAAAGTCTCACTTCTGCTGGCCGGCTCCAACAAGCTGATAGCAGATGCTACTGCTCGTTTTCTCTGTAAAGCCATGAAACTAAGATCTGATTACATAGGTGCAATTGGAATAAATTGTGTTGGACATGAGGACCTGTGAATTGTTACCACCTCCCTTAGAATCCCTCCTGCTGGGCAAAACAGGGGTTTAATTGATGTAATGGTCTAGAATTCTCCTCAGATTGTTTTAGAATCATTGCAATGTGTCTGTGTTCTGTGTGTATTTGATATGGCTTCTGGCTAATCAATAAAATTGTTGTTGTTGTTGAGTATAATAAGCCCCTGAATTTATTCATAATAATAATGATGATGATAATATTCATTCAGCCTCTGCTACTGCTACTACTACTAATAATAATAATAATAACAACAACAACAGGTTCCTAGAGTAGAAGGAGACCTCCAAGGGCCGTCCAGTCCAACCTCCTTCTGCCATAAGGGAAAAACACAATGAAAACATTCCTCACAGATGGCCATTCAGCCTCTGATGATAATAATAATAATAATAATGGGTTCCTAGAATAGGAGACCTCCAAGGGCCATCCAGTCCAACCTCCTTCTGCACCTGGATGGCGGCGGGAACCTGCGGGGTGGGACTGAGCCTTCCTCCCACCCTGCCTGCGATCTACCAGGACGCCCTACGCGATCTTCCAGTAGATCGCAATCTACCTAATGAGCACCCCTGCTATATATACTACCTACCAATGAAATTCTAATAATCCCCTAACAGTTTGCATCATTGATTATAACTGTGACTTTACCTCTTGGAATTATCAAACCTGTTGATGAGACTATTGTAAAATTTCAGGTTTATTTTTTTATTAAAAAAACCCAATATTTAACCTAATCTTCTTATACAAAAGTCTAACAGTAATTCCACTATATTAATGGAACTTGTCTTAAAATTGTAAATTCAGGAATGGCAATAATATTGTTTTAATATCAAAAAATATATGTGAAATAACGCAAATATCAACGTAATTTTCACTACCTTTGTCTTTCTTAATTTCAGAACTCTATCGTACAGCTTCAAATTAATTTATTCTTGCCAATACAAATCAACCTGCTTTTTCACCAAAATAGATTACACAATGCAAAGTGATATAACTAGCTACAGTTGCATTAATGTACCATTGTTTGCAGCAAGAAGTACAATATAGCAGACAGGTTATGTTAAGATAAAGATCAATGGGTTATGAAACGGATTAAGCAATAAAGTAAGGAGAAATTAAATTTAAAGCCATCTATCTCAAAGCCTGACAGTGAAAAGCTAAATATATTGCCTCAAGAGAAGTTGCCCACCCTATGTTAGAATATGCAGATGACACCCAGCTGGTGCTGAGGATGGATGGTCGGCCGGACTCTGTACCCGATTGTTTCCAACAATGCCTTGAAGTCGTGACTGGTTGGCTACGAGCCAGTCGGCTGAGAGTGAATCCATCTAAGACGGAGATCCTCTGGCTGGGTCATCCAGGTGGGTGTGGGCTCCAGCTTCCTACTCTGAACGGCGAGGCACTACGCCCGTCGCACTTAGTAAAGAGTCTGGGGGTCCAGTTAGATCCGCTGCTGCCAATGGAGACTCGGGTCTCCGCTGTCTGCAGATTCCGCCTTCTTCCATTTGCGGCAGGCTAGGCGGCTAGCACCCTATCTCACCGGAAATGACCTAGCCACGGTGATCCAAGCGGCGGTCATCTCGAGGCTAGACTACTGTAACGCCCTTTACATTGGTCTTCCTTTGTCGGTATACAAATCGAAAAAATAAATAAATAAATACAATCTGGAAGCTTAAACTGGTGCAGAACGCAGCAGCGAGGCTCCTGGCCGGGATGCCGGCCAGGGCACATATCACTCCAACTCTGCAGAGACTGCACTGGTTGCCAATTGAGCAAAAAAAAGTGTTGGTTTTAACCTTTAAGGCCTTGCATGGTCTGGGGCCAGTGTACTTGAGGGACCGCCTACTCCCATATGTTCCCCTGAGATCTCTTCGTTCAGAAGACCTCAATCTCTTGCAGATTTCTTCCCTGCGAACCATCCACCTGTCGTCAACTAGACACAGAGCCTTCTCTGTGGCAGCACCTCAATTGTGGAACAGTTTGCCACCGGAAGTCCGAGCAGTTAATGAGCTATCGGCTTTCTGGAAAGCTTGTAAAACAGAACTGTTCCGACTTGCTTTCAATCTGCGACCACCCTTGGTTATAGCAGAATATTGTTAAATTGGTTTTATTGCTTATTTTATGTGTCCTGTTGGTTATTGATATGTTTTATGATATAATTTGATATGCTGTAAACCGTCCTGAGCCAGTCGGAAGGGACGGTATACAAATCGAAATCTATTATATAAAGGGATTCCCGTCATGGAACGACCGTCCCAAACAGAGAAACCTTACAACGCAGAATCACAAAACTTGCCAACAGAAATAGGCCTCAAGCAAGGTAGTTTTTTAGAAATGAAACTCCCCCCCCCCCAAACCTAAAAGGTCCCCAAAACAACCAGTAAAAAAAACCTACATTTCCCAGCATCCTCCGCGGCTGCCAACAACTCTCCCAGTCTCTACATTCTGACAACATGATTGGCTGCAAATAAGGGCGGATTTGCATAACTCCTGTACTGGCCAGCCAACATGAACATTCCGACCCATAATAAACTGTCAGAGGAGGATAAGGCAAAGGGCTGAGGCACAAACACAAACACCCAATTCACTTCCCACAGAAAATTTACACCCCTACAAATCACAGACCACGCCCAAAATTGACAGTAAGGCTTCATTAACTTAATTTCCCTGACTAGGCCTCACTTAATGGAATGCTGTTTACGCTCTGAATTGACAGTAAGGCTTCATTAACTTGATTCTCCCGACTACGCCTCAGCTCATTGGACATTGTGTATGGCCTGAATTGACAGTAAGGCTTCATTAACTTGCTGTTCCTGACCAGGCCTCAGCTCATGGGACATTGTCTATGGTCTGAATTTACAGTAACCTACCTTGGCACACAGAGCCCCTATGACCCACACTACATTCTACTACAGTTTGGAGGACAGTGGACCATGGATTATGGGACTTGAAGTACCTCCATGGATAATGGGATTTGTACTACTTCAAAACCCATCATTCCCCACAGACCACTGTGGCCCAGAACCAAGACCAATAAAGACCAAACTTGGCACACAATGCCCCCCCATGACCCACACTCCATCCGACTGCAGTTCAGAGGAGGACACACCATGGATAATGGGATTTCAAGTACCTCCACTCACTTCCAAAGTACCCCACCCACACAAGCATCAACCTCTACATCAACACAGCAGACGGAAAGACAAAAAACATTGTATATCCACAAGCTATGCAGAACGCCAGCAACACCACACACCAACAACTCCCCAGGACTTCAACATCCCACCCACCAGAACAACCCACAACGACACAGCCAGGGCCCCACCAAGACCATAAGTAACATCAATTCCAACCCTTACATTCTCAGAGTTTCTCGCATCTCCTAAATAGGGCACAGCAACACGTGCCGGGTACAGCTAGTAATAAATAAATAAATAAATAAATATTGAGCACTCTGCCTTCACTAGGGTTCGGGGCACAAGACCCTCATGAAAAAGAAAAGCCAAAGAAAAAGAAAAGAAAAAACTATTTTTACTTGAGAGGATACCTAAGAATCTATAGGTCTTCCAGCATGAATTTGTGGTTGATGTCCACTGAAAGCTAAAGACAGAATCACATTGAAGGAATCGCTAGAGAGAAGCATGATTCATAGAGAACTGTACTAGAGGACCTAGAAATTCCTAGAGACAACATATTTGTGAATAATCAAATCCATAACGGTAAAAAAAAATGGCAGAGGGGCAACTGTATACTGATAAGAATGCAAGTATTTGGGAGATGCTTTCCGACAAGAGGAGCATGCATACCCATGGAATCATCTGCATGAGCTTCTCATCTGTGGATCATAGGATCATAGAGTTGGAAGTGACCTCGTGGGCCATCTAGTGCAACCCCCTGCCATGCAGGAAAAGCACAAAGCACCCCTGACAAATGGTCATCCAGCCTCTGTTTAAAAGCCTCCAAAGAAGGAGCCTCCACCACACTCCAGGGCAGAGAGTTCCACTGCTGAACAGCTCTCACAGTTTGGAAGTTCTTCCTAATGTTCAGGTGGAATCTCCTTTCCTGTAGTTTGAAGCCATTGTCCCATTGCATCCTATTCTCCAGGGCAGCCAGAAAACAAGCTTGCACCCTCCTCCCTATGACTTCCCCTCACATCCCTTTTTGGACCCTTTGCTGACAATAGAGACTCAGGTTTCCGCCGTCAGCAAAACCGCCTTTTTCCATCTGTGGCAAGCTAGGCGGCTGGCCCCCTACCTATCCAGGGATGACCTGGCCACAGTGCTCCAAGCCACGGTCATCTCGAGACTAGACTACTGTAACGCCCTGTACATTGGCCTGCCCTTGTCCGTGATCCGGAAACTTAAGCTTGTCCAGAATGCCGCTGCACGACTTCTCACCGGGATTCATATAACTCCCATCCTCAAGCAGCTACAATGGCTTCCGGTCGAGCACCGGATCACCTTCAAGGTGATGGTGCTAACCTTCAAGGCCTTGCATGGTCTGGGGCCGTTGTATCTGAGGGACCGTCTCATCCCCTACCAACCTCAGAGGTCACTCCATTCCGAACAAATGAACCTCCTGGAAGTGCCCAGCTTCAAATCTGTCTGGTTAACATCTACATGTTGCAGAGCCTTTTCTGTGGTAGCACCTTCGATTTGGAATACTCTTCTAAATGAAGTGCGGGCCTTACAAGACCTATCATCCTTTCGTAAGGCGTGCAAGACCCATCTTTTCCGGTTAGCATTTGATTGTTGAGTATGCTATAACCCTATTGGTTAACTTTAATCTGTTGTTTTGTTCTTTGTGAAGTTTTATATGACTGTGAGCAGCTCCGAGCCCTCAGGGAGTGGCGGTGTACAAGTTTGAATAATAAATAAATAATAAATAAATCCATGGCCCTCATCATGTCTCCTCTCAGTCTTCTCTTCAGGAGGCTAAACATGCCCAGCTCTTTCAACCACTCCTCATAGGGCTTGTTCTTCGGACCCTTAATCATTTGATGGAACCCTGCTTACGGCACTCAACTCAAAGAGGGAACATTGGTGAGCACCCTTTGGGTTCGTTCTCTTAACAAATTACTGATCCACCACACCGTCGTTTTGCCTAGCCCACATTGGACCAGTTTCCTTGCCAGAAGATCATGGGGGACCTTGTTGAAGGAAGGCCTTGCTGAAATCCAGATATGCTACATCCATAGTGTTCCCTACATATACCCAGATCACTTAAGTGTCAAATGGATGAGATGTACTGTCCTCACTAACAGCAGTTAAATGTGCTATTTGCATGTTTATCTGTTCCTCCCTATTATCATAGTTGAAAGAACATAAGAAGAGCCATGCTGAATCGGACCTCAGCCCATCTAGTCCAGCATTCTGTATCACACAGTGGCCCACCAGTTGTACACGGGGATCTCGAGCAGAAGGGAGGGCAAAACCCTGACCTGCTCCCGACCCCCCACAACCAGTACCCGGGGAAATCCTGCCTACCTCAACCAACTCCGAGGTGGCACTTGAATGTCCTTTTCAGTAACTAAAAGAGAAGGGCCTATTGACGTAGAAATAACCACTTGTACATATGAATGGTTGACATCTGAGGAATGCTGCTCTGACGACTAAGGTGCAGCAGACTGGGACATTTATTATCATACAGAGGGTGGGTTCTCTTCAGAAGTCACACCTTTGGGCAGGTAGTTGTTGGTATGCAGAATGGCCTATAGCAGGGGTGCTCACACTTTTTCAGCATGGGAGCTACTGATTAAAAAACCAAGTCCCAAAGATCACCTACCCAAAAATGTAAAACGTTTAAGTATTTTCTTATTTATTTATATTTATTATTCATTTTTATGTATCGCTCCTTCCAGCAGGCTCGGGGCAGTTTACATAAAATGAAGTTATAAAACATCAACATTTCAATTTAATAATAACAATATAAAACAGAGCATAAAAATACATCCAACCACTCCATTTCTCCCACACTGCCATATTACCACACATATTATCAGCCAGAAAGTAAGAAGAGAGGCTTTTGAACTGCAAGGCCATTTAATACTCAGCAAGGTAAACAAAGGGGCATGCAAAAATACATCCAACCACCCCATTTCTCCCACATTTCCATATTCCCCAACATATAGTATTTCACAAGGAAAAAAGCAAGCAGAGAGGCTTTGGAGCTAAAAGGCCATTTTTAAAAATAAAAAGGAAACAAAGAGACATGCCACAGAACAATCAAGCACCCACCCCAAAGTAAAAAGACCGACCTTTGAGATGTGGTAAGAAAATGACCCCAAAGCATCCTTCTTCTTCTCCGTCATTGCTCCTATTTCCACACCTCCAAGAGCTCACGAGAAGTCCAAGAGGCAGAATGGGCGCTTCTGCGCATGCGCGCGGGGCCAGCCATGCATCGCATCATCCACGGCCACCCCCTTTGGTCTCCGATGACTCTGTGTGGCTGGAGAAGGACGGAGGGAGGAATGCAAAAGAGGGGGCCCATTCTGCCTCTTGGACTCATGAGCTCTTGGAGGCGGCGCGCGAGCAGGCAGCGTGGAGGAGCAACGACGGAGGACTTGTTTGAAGCGTGCAGGGGCGCGTGAAGAGGACCAGCAGCGATTGACCTGGTCAGGGGCCTGAAGATCACCCAGATGAGGCCCAAAGATCACCCGGGTGATCCCGATCACCATCCTGAGCACCCCTGGCCTATAGAAACAAAAAAAATCCTGCAACACAAAAACCCACCCCAAACAAAATACACAACAAACACCACTGGCAAAAGCAACAGCCCCTCCACATCACAACCAGCACACAGCCAGACTGAGACAACTATGTCACCACAAGACACACACAAAATACACCCCACAAATACCTGACGACTTCCCCAACACAAAACCCAGGACTGCACTCACTACTCAACACCACACACATCTCCACATACACACACGTCCCAGGCACAATACCCCAGCAATTCCTACCCACACAACACAACACAACTTCCTATTACAACCCATCCCCCCAACCTTACGGGACCCCGCACACACAACACCTACTACCACCACAAACAAAAACCAACTCCTACTATACTCCAACCACAACGCAACACTGCACTGATACTCTACAAACACACACAAACACCCAAAATACCCCACCCACACAAGCATCAACCTCTACATCAACAAAGCAGATGGAAAGACAAAAAACATTGTATATCCACAAGCTCTGCAGAACGCCAGCAACACCACACACCGACAACTCGCCAGGACTTCAACATCCCACCCACCAGAACAACCCACAAAGACACAGCCAGGGCCCCAACAACACCATAACTAACATCAATTCCAACCCTTACATACTCAGACTTTCTCGCATCTCCTAAATAGGGCACAGCAACGCATGCCGGCTACAGCTAGTAACATATATAAAACACTTACAACCAGTGCTTAAACACAATTTAAAAACATCATTAAAAGTACAGCCAAGTAATTTAAACTAAGAGTAGAATATACTTGATTTGATGGCGCCTAAAGTTTGAACGCCTGTCAGAAGAGGTTAGTCTTACAAGCCCTCGGAAAGGAGGGCAGGTCTGTTATTGCTCGAACCTCCTCCAGTAAGGCATTTCATAAATTTGGTGCTGCCACTGAAAAAGCTCGCTGTCTCATGGATGACAGGCGGCATGCTCCAATCGACAGGACTTCCAATAAGTTTCGATCCTCGGATCGGAGCGATCTCTGGGCAATATGCGGGGAAAGGCGGGCCTTCAAGTACGCTGGCCCCAGACCATAAAAGGCCTTAAAGGTTAACACCAACACTTTGAAAGCAATCCGGTACTGGATGGGAAGCCAGTGCAAACTCTGTAAGACTGGTGTAATGTGGCACCTCAAAGGTACCCCACAGTCGAATTTATGAATTTATTTATTATTTCAATTTATATACCACCCTTCCCAAGAAGGCTCAGGGTGGTTTACAACAACAACCAACACAATCACAGTAAAAGACCTGGTTGGACGAGGCTGGGGGGGTTAATCTCTCCCAGCTCTGCCCACCGGGTTACTCCGTACAGCACCAAGCGAGACCGGGAGGGGCGGGAGGGGAGTCGCTGTGGTCTATAAGGATTCCATCCCCTTGACCAGGTGCCCCATCCCACAGTCAACCACGATCGAATGTGTCGGCCTAAGGATTGGTGACCGGGACAGGATAGGGATTCTGTTAGTGTACCGACCACCCCGCTGCACTACAGTCTCCTTACCTGAGCTAATGAGTGGTCTCGGCCTGGCCGTGGAGTCTCAGCAGCTCATCGTGCTGGGAGACTTCAACGCCCATGCCGAGACCACTCTATCAGGAGGCTCAGGACTTCATGGCCGCCATGGCAACCATGGGCCTGTCCCAGTTAATATCGGGTCCCACCCATAGTGCTGGACACACTTTAGATCTGGTTTTCTGCCAGGGATGGGATGAAAGTGGCGGAGTGGAGGAACTGACCATCATTCCTTTGCCATGGTCCGACCACCACCTGATCAAGTTTAGACTCACTGGGCCTTTCCACCTCCGCAGGGGTGGTGGACCTACTAGAATGGTCCGCCCCAGGAGACTTATGGATCCGAACGGATTCCTGACGGCTCTTGGGGATTTTCCCGCCTCCTCGGTAAGTGACCCTGTCGAGGCTCTTGTCTCACTCTGGGACAGGGAGATGACAAGGGCTGTTGACACGATCGCTCCAGAACGTCCCCTCTTGAGTAACCGAGCTAAACCAGCTCCTTGGTTCACTGAGGAGCTGGCAGCAATGAAGCGAAAAAAGAGGAGGCTAGAGTGCGTGTGGCGTAGGAAACGGAGCGGATCAGCTCAGGCGCGCCTGGTCTCTTATTTGAGGACCTATGACGCTGCAATAAAAGCCGCACAAAAAACATCTATTGCGGCCAAGGTGGCCGCGCGAAGAACCGTCCAGCGGAACTGTTTCGAGTCGTTAGGGTCTTTTAACCGCCTCAGTGCGAGATCCCTGACGGCTCGGCGGCACGCTGTGATGAGTTTGCTAAGGTCTTCGCGGATAAGGTGGCTCTGATCCGTTCCGATTTCGATACCACTTTAACGGCAGTCTCTGAGGATGTGACACGAGCATCTGCTTGTCCGGTTTTGATGGATTCGTTTCAATTGGTTCAGCTTGAGGATGTGGACAAGATCCTTGGAGAGGCGAGGCCCACGACATGCATCCTAGACCCCTGCCCATCCTGGCTGATCAAGGAAGCCAGAGGGGTTTGGCAGAGTGGGTGAAGGTGGTGGTTAATGCCTCCCTTCGGGAAGGCACCATTCCAGCCAGCTTAAAGCAAGCTGTTATAAAACCGCTGTTGAAGAAACCTTCACTGGACCCCACTCAATTAGTGAACTATCGGCCAGTTTCCAATCTCCCTATTTGGGCAAAGTCATGGAACGTGTGGTGGCTTCGCAACTCCAGGGGTACTGGGTAGACACTGATTATCTGGATCCGGCACAGTCTGGCTTCAGGCCGGGACATGGCACTGAGACAGCCTTGGTCGCCTTGGTAGATGATCTACGCCGGGGAACTTGACAGGGGAGTGTGTCCCTGTTGGTTCTGCTGGACCTCTCAGCGGCTTTCGATACCGTTGACCACGGTATCCTTCTGGGTCGCCTTGCAGATATGGGGCTTGGGGGTACTGCATTGCAGTGGCTCCAATCCTTCCTGGAAGGTCGTACCCAGAAGGTGTCATTGGGTGACACCTGTTCGGCTCCACAGCCGTTGTCCTGTGGAGTCCCTCAGGGTTCAGTACTGTCCCCGATGTTGTTCAACATCTACATGAAACCGCTGGGAGAGATCATTCGGAGTTTCGGAGTAAGGTGTTATCTGTACGCAGATGATGTCCAGATCTGTCACTCCTTCCCACCTGTCACCAAGGAGGCTGTCCAGACCCTGAACCGGTGCTTGGCTGCTGTGTCGGACTGGATGAGGGCTAGCAAATTGAAACTAAATCCAGACAAGACAGAGGTCCTCCTGGTCAGTCGTAAGGCCGAACAGGGTATAGGGTTACAGCCTGTGTTGGACGGGGTTACACTCCCCCTGAAGACGCAGGTTCGCAGCTTGGGAGTGATCCTGGACTCAGCGCTGAGCCTGGAACCCCAGGTCTCAGCGGTGGCCGGGGAGCTTTTGCACAGTTGAGACTCGTGCGCCAGCTGCGCCCGTACCTTGGGAAGTCTGATCTGGCTACGGTCGTCCACGCTCTGGTCACATCCCGAATAGATTACTGCAACGCACTCTACGTGGGGCTGCCTTTGAAGACAGTTCGAAATTGCAATTAGTCCAGCGGGCGGCAGCCAGACTACTAACGGGAGCTACATACAGGGAGCACACTACCCCTGCTGTGTCAGCTCCACTGGCTGCCTGTCCAATTCGGGCTCAATTCAAAGTGCTGGTTTTGACCTTTAAAGCTCTATACGGTTCTGGCCCAGCTTACTTGTCCGAACGCATCGGCCGCTACGTCCCATCCCGTAACCTAAGATCATCCGGGAGGCCCTGCTCTCGCTCCCGCCGACATCTCAGATGCGGTTGGTGGGGACGAGGACAGGGCCTTCTCGGTGGTGGCCCCCCCGCCTGTGGAATGCGCTCCCTACGGAGATACGGTCCACCTCATCCCTCCTGACATTCAGGAAGAAGGTGAAATCCTGGCTCTGGGATCAGGCATTCCCTCACCAGCACTAGGCAGCATGTGAGACGGAATTTTAATGGGAGGGAGGAAGGGGGTCAATGTTTCTAGGGTTGAATACTGTTTTAATTGGAATGATTGTAGATGTGTTGAGGGATTGTATTTTAATGCCTTAATGTTTTAATGGGTTGTGGGGTTTGGGGTTTTACGCTGTTGATGTGGCATCGAATTGTGCCTGCTGTAAGCCGCTCTGAGTCCCCCCTCGGGGGTTGAGAAGAGCGGGGTAAAATCCTGAAATAAATAAATAAATAAATAAATAAATAAAACATAAAAACAGCTTTAGACCAGAGTGGACTATGCAGCATTAAATATTAAACACAGCGTTTTGCACCAGCTTAAGTTTTCGGATTACCAACAAAGGAAGGCCAATGTAAAGGGCGTTACAGTAGTCCAGTCTGAAGATGACCGTGGCATGGATTACGGTAGCCAGGTCGTCACTGGAGAGGTAGGGCGGCAGCCGCCTTGCCTGGCGCAGATGGAAAAACGCGGCTCTGCTCACGGCGGAGACCTGAGCCTCCATCAGCAGCAGAGGGTCCAGTTGGACCCCAGGCTTTTAACCAAGGGTGATGGGGTAACCACCGCGCCATCCATGATTGGAAAAAGGAGAGCCCCCCCAGACGACCCAGCCACAGGACCTCCGTCTTTGACGGGTTCACCTTCAACCTGCTGGCCCGTAGCCACCCAGTCACGGCTTCAATGCACTGATGGAAATAATCAGGTACAGAGTCCGGCCAGCCTTCCATCCTCAGCACCAACTGGGTGTCATCAGCGTACTGATGACACTCCAGACTAAAGCTACGCACCAGTTGGACCAGTGGATGCATGTAGATGTTAAATAATAGAGGAGAGAGGATAGACCCTTGGAGACCCCACAATTAAGGGGGACCCTTTCCGAGACCATTTGTCATTTGGGAGTTGTAGTTCCTGGGATTTATAGTTAACCTACAATCAAAGAGCATTCTCAATTGTACCAATGTTGGAATTGAACCAAACTTGACACGCTGAACTCCTACGACCAACAGAAAATACTAGAAGGGTTTGGTGGGCATTGACCTTGACTTTTGGAGTTACAAGTTCACCTACATCCAGAGAGCACTGTGGACTCAAACCATGATGGATCTGGACCAAACTTGGCACGAACACTTAATATGCCCAAATGTGAACATTGCTTGAGTTTGGGGAAAATAGACCTTGACATTTGGGAGTTGCTGGGATTTATAGTTCATCTACAATCAAAGAGCATTCTGAACCCCACCAACGATAAAATTGGGCCAAACCCCACACACAGAACCCCCATGACCAACAAAATATACTGTGTTTTCTGATGGTCTTTGGCGAGCCCTCTCACACCCCCAGGGGGTCCGATCTCCAGGTTGAGAAATACAGCTATAGAACCTGAAGATATGTACATGCATTTCTTCACTCTATCATGCTTCCCAAGAAAAGATAGCTAAAGAATCAGAACACCAAATGGTTACAGAATAACCACTGCCATCCTGGACTGGGGCAAAAAAGGGAACCAAAGTGCAAAGCCGGACCTATAAACTCCCCCAAAGGATCTATGGTGTCAGTGTTTTTCAACTTTTTTTGAGCCGCGGCACATTTTTTACATTTACAAAATCCTGGGGCACACCACCAACCAAAATGACACAAAATGACACTCTAACACAGTAATACATATAGTTAATATGTTTTTAAATGTATTTATACACTCAGTGTGAAACCTGGGCCTGTTTCGATGAACACAACATAGATATCCTGGCAGGAATGGCAGAAAGACACAAACTTCCCACACAGAACTCCCATAACCAAGAGAAAATACTATAAGAGTTTGGTGGGCATTAACCTTGAGTTTTGGAGTTGTAGTTCACCTATATCCAGAGAGCACTGTGGACTCAAACAATGTTGGATCAGGACCAAACTTGGCATGAATACTCAAGATGCCCAAATGTGAACACAGATGGGAGTTTGGGGAAAATAGACCTTGACATTTGGGAGTTACAGCTTCTGGCATTTATAGTCAACACACAATCAAAGAGCATCCTGAACTCTTGCAACCAATGGAGTTCTTGGCATATTGAACTCTCATTACCAACAGAAAGGGTTTGCTTGGGAATTGACCTTGAGTTTGGAAGTTGTAGTTCACCTACACCCAGAGAGCACTGTGGACTCAAACAATGTTATGTTATGTTGTTGTTTGTTTTCTATCCAGAATCACAATGTTGGAAGGAGGCTCACCACTTTAAGGTCCCTAAAACAGGCATGGGAAAACTTGGGCCCTCTGGGTGCTTTGGACTCCAACTCCCACCATTCCTAACAGCCTGAGGCCCTTTTCTGCTTAAGTGGCTGAGGGGGGGGGGAGGGCCTGAGGCTGCTAGGAATGGTGGGAGTTGGAGTCCAAAACACCTGGAAGGTCCAAGTTTGCCCATGCCAGCTTTCGACAGAGACCTCTTCCTCTCCCTCCCCCGCGCCCTTACTTCCCCCTCCTGCCAAACACTTACTTTTTCTTCTACACTGCCGCTTCCACCGCCATTTTGATCCGAGGGGGCAGCGTGAGCGTGTTCAGGAGGGGAGGGGGAGGAAGACGTGACCCGTGCGGGCCCTACTGAGTAGACTTGCCCCAAAGCAAAGCGAGGCAAAGCGAGCAGAGCGAGGCTGGGAAGAAGGGAACCCGAGTGGAGAAGAAAAAGTGTTTGGCAGGAGGGGGAAGAAAGGGTATTGGAGGTTCCAATTTCCCACGGCACACCTGATGATCGCTCACGGCACACTAGTGTGCCAAGGCACACTGGTTCGGAAACACTCGACTAGATGTCAGTATGATCCAGAAAGACTGCTAGTATACTCTTCTGAATGGCAAAACAACAACAATGTAATGTTTGTTACAGTTCCCTGTCCCTTTTCAAACTAACTGGATACAAATTGCATATATAAAAAACAGAAAGTGTTTGTTACTCTTCCTTTTCCCTTCTCAAACTAATTGGACACAAGTAATAAAACACACAGGTTTGAATCCAATTGTAGTTCCCAACTAGAATAGGCCCATGGAAGCAACTGCATTTTGACTCACCATTGATTAAATGGGTTTACTCTACTCAGGACTAACTGTAGCCCAAAATTCACCTATAAGTATTTTAATCTCAAGGGAAGAGTTGCAACAATGCTGGAATCACTGTATTCAATCACAAGGAGAGGATTTTGCATGTTCAGTATGAAATCATTCTCATTACTTTTGGGATAGACCACATATACATATAGACATGTACATATATAACATTTATTATGCCTGTATACATATGTGTGATATAGCTAGCACATACCTATCTACATATGTGTGTATGTGTATATATAGAGTATATGTATATATTTGTATGTAAATATATACACACATTCATATATATACGCACATACAGTATATCATTATTTGCGACATGCACATTTATACTTATGGTTACAACACACGTATATCACAAATCCACGTCATCCCTCCTGGCATTCAGGAAAAAAGTAAAATCCTGGCTGTGGGACCAGGTGTTTGCACACCAGCACAAGGCAGCACTTTAGATGGGATTTTAATGGAAAGTGGATGGACAGGGCCAATGCTTTTATGGACAGAACATTGTTTTAATCTGGAATGAATGCGTATGATGTTTAGGTAATTGTATTTTAATGTATTTTAATGTATTTTAATTGTTGAAGGGTTCTGGGGTCTTATATTGTTACTGTGTGGGCATCGAATTGCGCCTTACTGTAAGCTGCTCTGAGTCCCCCCTCGGTAGTTGAGAAGAGCGGGGTATAATCCTGAAATAAATAAATAAATAATGTTATATCTGTATATAGATATGTATACATGGTGGAATGCGGAAACAGAGGCTCTCCGTCATGAGGATGAAGCAAAGGCACCCCCTTGTGACGTAATGGAGCAACCGCACCCTGTAACGCAGCCAGAAGAAGAAAAATCCATCTAAATTGTACTTGTTGTATTGTAATTGTATGTCAACCGGCAGGGATTGTCTGCCGTATGTGTAATGTAATCCGCTCTGAGTCCCCTTCAGGGTGAGAAGAGCAGAATATAAATAAAGTGTATTATTATACATGTGTGTACACACATAATTTGTGACATACACATATTTATACAAGTATGCATGACACACAAACATTTATACACATGTATTACATTATTTGTGACATACATACATTTCGCCATATGTATATGATATGTCATACATGTGTAAATAAATGTGTATGTCACAGATAATGTTATATATGTGCATACCTATACATTTACATGTGTATACACATAATATATAAATATGTATGACATATTACACATGTATAAATATCAGTGTATGTCACAAATAATGTTATATACAGTATGTGTTATATATACTTATATGTGTGTATACACATCCATACATATAATATTCATGACATACACATATATTTAGACATGTATGACATATCATAGAGAAATATCTGTGTGTCACTGATCATTTTATATGTAGATATGGTTGTATATATACACACACATAAATATATGTGGCATACACATGGATTTATACATGTCTGTATGACATATCAAACACACATCTACAAATACCTCTGCATGTCACAGATGTTATATGTGTGTGTGTATATATATATATATTTACATGCGTGTACATACACCTATTTATTTATGGCATTTATATGTATCCATTTATAGATATACATATTATTTATATACATAGACTATTTGTGGCATACACATGGATTTATACATGTCTGTATGACATATCATACACACATGTATAAATAATATATGCATATGTCACGACATGGATGTACATGCCTGCCGAATTTTATGATGTTATCCGCCCCGAGCCTGCAGGGAGGGGCGGAATACAAGATGGAACAAATAAATAAATAAATAAATAAATAAATAAATAATCTTATATGTGTGTATATGTATATTTACATGTATGTACATACACATATTTATTTATTTATGGCATTTATATGTATCCATTTTATATATACATATTATTTATATACATATACTTTTTGGGGCATACACATGGATTTATACATGTCTGTATGACATATGATACACACATCTACAAATACCTGTGCATGTCACAGATGTGTATGTATACAGTATTTTTTACATGTGTGTACATACACATATTTATGGCATTTATATGTATACATTTATATATTACTTATACATATATGCATACATATATATTTGTGGCATACACATGGATGTATACATGTCTGTGTGACATATCATACACAGATCTACAAATACCTGTGCATGTCACATATGTTATATGTGTGTGTATATATATTTACATGTGTGTACATACACATATTTATTTATTCATGACATTTATATGTATCCATTTATATATATATATACTTATTATTTATATACACACACATATATTTGTGGCATACACATGGATTTATGACATATCATACACACACCTACAAATACCTGTGCATGTCACAGATAATGTTATACGTGTGTGCGTGTGTGTGTGTGTATATTTACGTGCGTGTACATACACATATTTGTTTGTTTATGGCATTTATATGTTTCCATTTATATATATACATATTATTTATATACACACATATATTTGTGGCATCCACGTGGATTTATGACATATCATACACACACCTACAATTACCTGTGCATGTCACAGATAATGTTATACGTGTGTGTGTATATATTTACATGTGTGTACATACACATATTTGTTTGTTTATGGCATTTATATGTTTCCATTTATATATATACATATTATTTACATACACACACACATATTTGTGCCATACACGTGGATTTATGACATATCATACACACACCTGTGCATGCCACAGATGTTATATGTGTGTGTGTACATATCATACACAGATCTACAAATACCTGTGCATGTCACATATGTTATATGTGTGTGTATATATATTTACATGTGTGTACATACACATATTTATTTATTCATGACATTTATATGTATCCATTTATATATATATATATATATATATATATATATATATATATATACAGGTATATATATATACTTATTATTTATATACACACACATATATTTGTGGCATACACATGGATTTATGACATATCATACACACACCTACAAATACCTGTGCATGTCACAGATAATGTTATACGTGTGTGCGTGTGTGTGTGTGTATATTTACGTGCGTGTACATACACATATTTGTTTGTTTATGGCATTTATATGTTTCCATTTATATATATACATATTATTTATATACACACATATATTTGTGGCATCCACATGGATTTATGACATATCATACACACACCTACAAATACCTATGCATGTCACAGATAATGTTGTGTGTGTGTGTGCGTGTGTGTGTGTGTATATATATATACATGTGTGTACATACACATATTTGTTTGTTTATGGCATTTATATGTTTCCATTTATATATATACATATTATTTATATACACACATATATTTGTGGCATCCACGTGGATTTATGACATATCATACACACACCTACAATTACCTGTGCATGTCACAGATAATGTTATACGTGTGTGTGTATATATTTACATGTGTGTACATACACATATTTGTTTGTTTATGGCATTTATATGTTTCCATTTATATATATACATATTATTTACATACACACACATATATTTGTGCCATACACGTGGATTTATGACATATCATACACACACCTGTGCATGCCACAGATGTTATATGTGTGTGTGTACATGTACACACACACATATAACATCTGTGGCATGCACAGGTGTGTGCATGATATGTCATAAATCCACGTGTATGGCACAAATATGTGTGTGTATGTAAATAATATGTATATATAAATGGAAACATATAAATGCCATAAACAAACAAATATGTGTATGTACACACATGTAAATATATACACACACACGTATAACATTATCTGTGACATGCACAGGTAATTGTAGGTGTGTGTATGATATGTCATAAATCCATGTGGATGCCACAAATATATGTGTGTATATAAATAATATGCCATAAACAAACAAATACGTGTATGTACACACATGTATATATATATATGTGAGTACATACACGTATTTGTTTGTTTATGGCATTTATATGTTTCCATTTATAGATATACATATTATTTATATACATATACTATTTGTGGCATACACATGGATTTATACATGTCTGTATGACATATCTTGATTGATTGATTGACATATCATACACACACGTATAAATAACATATTCATATATGTCACTAATAATGTTATATGTGTGTGTGTGTGTTTATATGTCTAGAACAGACATGGGCCAATATTGGGCCTCCAGGGGTGTGTGTGTGTGAGTGTATTTATATGTATAGAGCAGACATATACGCATACATATACTATTTGTGGCATTAACATGGATTTATGCATATATGTCACAAATAATGTGTGTGTGTGTGTTTAGATGTCTAGAACAGACATGGGCCAATATTGGGCCTCCAGGGGTGTGTGTGTGAGTGAATTTATATGTATAGAGCAGACATATACGCATACATATACTATTTGTGGCATAAACATATGTATCCATAACATACTATTTGTGGCATAAACATATGTATCCATTTATATATATACATATTATTTATATATATATACTATTTGTGGCATAAACATGGATTTATACATGTCTGTATGACATATCATACACATGTATAAATAATATATGTATATA
>JARBWK010000696.1:0-26044 GCA_030556195.1 Anolis apletophallus
TATGCCTCCCTGATAAGAGTCTGCTAGCTCACGCCCAGCAAAATTGTCCGGTATCATTCGGTCTTTGACGACGGTCCCTACTGTCCCAAATAGTAATGATTTGGCCCCATCAGCTGAGGTTCTTTGCAGACAAGATCTCACTACTCTATAAATAATAATAATAATAACTGGATTACCCTCCTTTTTCGAGAACTTTATGGGTTCACGATGACGATGACGATAAATTCATTATTAAACGCCATTAAAAAAAAAAAACCCTGAAAGACAGACAATGAGATCCGCAAGTTAAAATCCACCGATAAAATTCAGGTTCACAATTTTAAAAGTTTTTGGAAGGGAGTTAATGCTTCCGAGTTCAAGATGAGAGGTGTCGCCGGGCGGATTTAGGCCGCATAGCAACCGAGGAGGGTGCTGTTTGTGACTGGGTTTTCCTCCCTGCAGAGGAACTTCATGCGCTGCACGGGAGACAACCCCATCTTCGGCGGTGTCGACTGCGCGATCTTCGAGTCCCGCTACCCAACCACCATGGCGCTCTCGGTGCTGGTGACCATTGAGATGTGCAACGCGCTCAACAGGTGCGGCTTCTTCGCCAGGGTTGTTGGATGGCCATCTGTCAGGAGGGCTTTGATGGTGCCCCCTTACTTGGCTCCTGGAGTCTCTCCAAATTCTAGCATCTATCTATACCTATAGACTATATATAAAGGTCAATATTATTATAATATACTAGCTGTACCCGGCACGCATTGCTGTGCCCTATTTAGGAGATGCGAGAAAGTCTGAGTATGTAAGGGTTGGAATTGTTGTTAGTTATGGTGTTGTTGGGGCCATGGCTGTGTCGTTGTGGGTTGTTCTGGTGGGTGGGATGTTGGAGTCCTGTGGAGTTGTCGGTGTGTGGTGTTGCTGGCGTTCTGCAGAGCTTGTGGATATACAATGTTTTTTGTCTTTCCGTCTGCTGTGTTGATGTAGAGGTTGATGCGTGTGTGGGTGGGGTACTTTGGAAGTGAGTGGAGGTACTTGAAATCCCATTATCCATGGTGTGTCCTCCTCTGAACTGCAGGCAAATGGAGTGTGGGTCATGGGGGGCATTGTGTGCCAAGTTTGGTCTTTATTGGTCTTGGTTTTTGGGCCACAGTGGTCTGTGGGGAATGATGGGTTTTGAAGTACTACAAATCCCATTATCCATGGAGGTACTTCAAGTCCCATCATCCATGGTCCACCCTCCTCCAAACTGCAGTAGAATGTAGCGTGGGTCATAGGGGCTCTGTGTGCCAAGGTAGGTTACTGTAAATTCAGGCCATACACAATGTCCCATGAGTTGAGGCCTAGTCAGGAACAGCAAGTTAATGAAGCCTTACTGTCAATTCAGGCCATACACAATGTCCAATGAGCTGAGGCGTTGTCGGGAGAATCAAGTTAAGGAAGCCTTACTGTCAATTCAGAGCGTAAACAGCATTCCATTAAGTGAGGCCTAGTCAGGGAAATTAAGTTAATGAGGCCTTACTGTCAATTTTGGGCGTGGTCTGTGTAAATTTTCTGTGGGAAGTGAATTGGGTGTTTGTGTTTGTGCCTCAGCCCTTTGCCTTATCCTCCTCTGACAGTTTATTATGGGTCGGAATGTTCATGTTGGCTGGCCAGTACAGGAGTTATGCAAATCCGCCCTTATTGGCAGCCAATCATGTTGTCAGAATGTAGAGGCTGGGAGAGTCATTGGCAGCCCGGAGGATGCTGGGAAATGTAGGGGTTTTTACTCGTTGTTTTGGTGGCCTTTTAGGTTTTGGGGGGAAAGGTTTTTTGCTACAAACATACCTTGCTTGAGGCCTATTTCTGTTGGCAAGTTTGGTGTGTCTGCGTTGTAAGGTTTCTCTGTTTGGGACGGTCGTTCCATGACGGGAACCCCTTTATATAATAGATATATAATTATATTATTATAATATATGTTTGAATGTTTTGAAACAAGGGCTGGGTGGCCATCTGTAGGGAGGGCTTTAATTGTGCCATCTTGATTAGCAGGATGGGGTAGGACTGGGTGGGTTAATCATATAATGATGCAAATTCAAATCAAAGAACAACAAGTGTTAATGCACACTGTAAATAGTCAATGAGTAGCACAATGTCAGTTGTATAATCCAAACGCCGTTGCGTTAAAAGTATTTGTAATCCGCACGCCGTTGCGTGGAAATGAAGATCACACCAGGTGAGGTGGCTGGTGGTGTCTGAGGGTCGTCTAAAGCCGACGAGGACGCAGGTGCGTGGGCCCTTCTCACGTTTCGACCTAGATGGTCTTTGTCAAGGCTATGCGACGCGGATGGGGACGGTGTCCCAGGTAATGGATGACCAGTTTGTCTATACATAGAAAATACATAGGAAATCAATAGTATCACGAAGTCCATAAAGCAACCCACAAAATATCATGCATGGTGTATATATATCATAAGTCATATAGTTAGACACATATAGTAATGTATAACATGGTAAGAACATGGTAAGGAGAGGCGAATATCCAAATATAACAAAGGGCAAATAAACATACCTAGAGCATAGGGCGAGAAGTGTATCTCCCTATGTGGTCGTGGCAAATGCGAATCATAATGGCAAACAATGTAATTAAATACACAATGGAGGTAAGGAGCACAGGTGTGGGAGGGGAACGAAGAGAGGAGCATTCAGGTAAGTCTTAAAGGATCAGGTCATGAACGTGTAATCTTTCATTTAAGCCGAAGGGCTGCTCGCAATTGAGTTTCAAAATTCAGGCCGCTTCAGTGCGTTTCAATATCAAATCAGCATTGTGATGTGGGGGAATCTTAACCCGCTGTAGGCCAAAGAATCGAAGGGAATCAGATCCATGGTTATTTTGTTTACAATGTATGTAGAGAGGGGAGTCCTCCGACAATCTGCGGACGCGTGAACGGTGTTCCGAAACGCGTAGGCGGAGACATCGTTTAGTTTCGCCCACGTAAATGCTCCCACAAGGGCAAAGCAGTCCATACACGGTGAAATCCGAATTGTAGGAATATGACCCACGGAAATTGATGTGTTGTCTTGTGCCTGGATTAAAGATGCGTTTCTCAGTGAACACAAATTTACACTGCGCACAGTGGCCACAAGGATGGGTCTTTGAAGTCAAAATACTTCTAAATGTGGGTTCTTTTAGCTGTGTGTGGACACGAATGTCTTTGATATTCCTCGACCGCTTACGGGCAATAACCGGGGGCTGTAAGTCCCGGGATGTCTTTAAGTATTACCCAACGTTTGTTGATGGCTTGCCTAATTCGGTTGGTGTTGTGGGTTAAAGTCGTGGCCAAATGAGTCTGGTGGGACTTTGTTTGGGTCTGCTGGTGAGGAGAGGTTCCCTGGGGATTCTGGAGGCTCTAGTGCTGCAAGCCGTTACTCTCTCGGAGTTTGTGTGTTTGATTCATAGTACTGAGCACCACGCCCTGTTTGTAATACGTAGGACTGGGTGGCCCTTGGCCTTTTCCAGCTAGTAGTAGAAACCCCAGGGGCCATCCAGTCCAACCCGACCCATGAAGGAAGAGCACCACCAAAGTCCTCCTCACAGATGGCCATCCAGCCTCTGTGTAATAATGATAATGGTAATAATAATAATACAACTATCGTATGCTGGACTTGGAAGCTGATTACGGTTTCTCTCTTTCTTTCTTTCCTTCCTCCTTTCCTTCTGCAGCGTCTCCGAAAACCAGTCCTTGGTGCGGATGCCCCCGTGGCTGAACCTGTGGCTGCTGGGGGCCATTGTGGTCTCCATGGCCTTGCACTTCCTGATCCTCTACGTCAAGCCCTTGCCGGTGAGTCCTGGGGGAGGTAGAGGAGTTTGGTGGGGGGGAGCAGGAGCAGGTGGAGCCTTTGGGAATCCTGGCTTGTTTCTTTCCTTTAGGAGGACAATTTAACTAAAATAGTAAAAAAAAACATTTCCAAGCGGAGAGGCTTGGAAGGGGGCTGTGAGGAGGCTGCTAGGAGAGAGGGGAGTGCCAATTTCCCACGGCACACCTGGTGATCGCTTACGGCACACTAGTGTGCCACGGCGCACTGGTTGGGAAACGCTGGGCTAGGGAGCCCTCCTAAAACAACTTTTCTTACATGGGCCCGCCCCTCTTCCTTTACTGACTGAAGAGGGGCATTTTTGAATTGGGGGGGGGGGGTCCGGACCTGCTGCCCCACCCATGGCTGCCGCCCTAGGCCATGGCTTAGGGTGGCCTTATGGGTAATCCGGGCCTGGGTGGGGTGCCCCAGGATTTTGTCAATGCAAAAAGTGTGCCGCGGCTCAAAAACGGTTGGGAAACACTGCCCTAGTGTCTTGGCGGCCCCAAGCTGAACGTGTGCCGAGAGTGTGACGCAGCAGCAAAACGGGCCAATGTGATCCGAGTGTCTCTGTGGCTGCCACAAACTAGGTTGAAACTCAGTGACAAGATTGTCAGAAATATTAAAAGTTAACAGTGTGTTTTTGATTACAAAAAAAAGATGCGCCGGCAGTGAAAGGGTTAAAATGATGCAATGACTAAGCCGAGCCAGTAGGGGGATATTAGGAGAGCGGGTGGGCCTGTGAGTTACTCGCTCCTCCTGTGTGAAGAATGCCTCGGTGTCAGGAGTGCCGTGTTCGACTACTCCAAGGAGAGAGCTGCTTCAGTTTGAAGATTGTTGTGTGAGGAAGAGGAGCTTGGAAATGGTTGAACACAAGCTCTCTGACAGTGCACGCCTACTTGGCAAACACTCAATGCTATAGACCAGGCCTGTCCAACAGGCGGGCGCGGGCCGCACACGGCCCTCCAGCCCCTTGGATCCGGCCCCCTACCCTCCTGCAATATTTTTTTTTAAAAAAAAATCCGGAATTTTTTTTTAAAAAATCCCCAAAAACTAAAATAAGTGCGTATGCGCACGGCGGCGCAAGCGCCATCCACAGCTGCTGCGAGGGAGGAGCCAAGAGGAGCTTCCCTTGGCTTCGCCCTCCCTCCTGCAGCGTCACGGCCGGGCGCCAGAAGCGGCGAAATCGCCCGCTTCTGGCACCCGGCCGTGACGCTGTAGAAAGGAGGGAGGAGCTAAGGGGAGCTTGCCTTGGCGTCGCCCTCCCTGACAGCGTCATGGCCGGGCGCCAGAAGCGGCAAAATCACCCGCTTCTGCCGCCTGGCCGTGACGCTATAGAAAGGAGGGAGGAGCTAAGGGGAGCCTTACAGCGTCACGGCCAGGCGCCGGAAGTGGCGAAATCCCCCCAATTGGCCCCACGCAATCAGCCCCGCCCCTGCGATCTCCCCCCTGCTGTGGCCCCCCCGGTGATAAGTCACCGGAATTCCGGCCCCTGGGCCGGTAGAAGTTGGACAGCCCTGCTATAGACACACAACATATATAGACAGGCACAGAGAAGGTATTTAACTTCCAGCTTCATGAGGGTATGCTTCGATTCCGGCCACCAGGGAGCTGTCGCTTCACCGTCCACTTGTGACACCCGATGGACTACTTCCTCATGCTTTTGCACGCTGCTGGAGAGTTTTATTGTGTCGTAAATTCGTTAAATTGCCCTCCTAAATTTCCTACTGTCGTTCAGGCTGCAAAGGTCGACAGCAAGCTAGACAAATGGTCAGGAGCTTACTCCCACCCGGCTGGCTTCGGATAACGGTTGTGATTGTTGTCTTCCCGCTTGCAGCTGATCTTCCAGGTGACGCCGCTGAGCTGGCCGCAATGGCTGGTGGTGCTGAAGATCTCCTTGCCGGTCATCCTGCTGGACGAAGCCCTCAAGCTCCTCTCCCGCCACCCTCTCGACGGTAAGGAGCTTTGCCCGGCTCCCTTGGCTGAGCGCTGGGGAGGCAAGGACGTGGGCGTTTGGTCCAGATCCGTCCCGCCACGGATGCGCACCACCAATGCGCGACCCATGTGCTTGATGCATAGGGGTGCATCGTGGCAAGGTTGCGCTGGTGAGAGTGCGCATCCGTGGCAGGACGGATCCGACCAAACGCCCCACGTCCTGCCTCCTCCTACTTTGCAGGTGTTTGGTCCGGATCCGTCCTGCCACGGATGCGCACCACCAATGCGCAACCCATGTGCATGATGCATAGGGACCAAACGCCCACGTCCTGCCTCCTCCTCCTACTACTTTGTGGGCGTTTCTTCCTGATCCGTCCCACCACAGATGCGCACCACCAATGCGCAACCCATGTGCATGATGCATAGGGATCTGGACCAAACACCCACATCCTGCCTCCTACTACTACTACTTTGTGGGCATTTCTTCCTGATCCGTCCCACCACGGATGCGCACCACCAATGCACAACCCATGCGCATGATGCATAGGGATCTGGACCAAACGCCCACGTCCTGCCTCCTCCTCCTACTACTTTGTGGGCGTTTCGTCCTGATCCGTCCCACCACAGATGCGCACCACCAATGCGCAACCCATGGGCTGCATCATGCGCATGGGTTGCGCATTGGTGGTGCGCATCCGTGGCGGGACGGATCTGGACCAAACGCCCACGTCCTGCCTCCTACTACTACTACTTTGTATGCGCGCATAAGAGATCGCCCCCTTCCCTCCCCCGCTTGCAAATGCTCGGTTCTATGATGCGCCCGGAGTTGGAAGGATTGTGGTGACCTTGCTCAGGCCTGTCATCTTCCTCCCGGTGGAACCTGCTCCATAAAAGGAACCGGGCGCAGTCACACTGGCACCCAACGCGGCCCGAAAGTAAAGGCCTTGTAGGGCAATGCATCCCCTTGCTGCTGCGGCCGCTGTTACCTTGAATCAGATCTCTGTGCGAGAAACATGTTGGGCTGATTTGGCTCCAGGGCCCGTGGAAATCGCCGGCAAAACAACGGCAACGGTCTCTCCCTGCTTGCCCAGAAATGCCTTTTCCTGTGCAAAACAAAGGCGGTGAGGAAATAGGCGATTCGGAGAAAATAGCAGAGCGACCGAAAGGGTGGGGTGTCCCTGGTTTCGGTCTATAGAGAGTGGGAGGAGATGGAAGGATTGGCCCTCTCTGGCGTCCTCTCTTTCTTTCCACCTTCCCTCGCTTTCCTCTTACATTCCCCCCTCAACTTCCTTCTTTCGTCCCTTCCTTTCTTTTCGCTTCCGTCCCTCTCCTCATTCCCTCGCCTTTCTCTGCTTCTTCTTTCTTCCCCTCTTTTCCCGTTCCTTCTTTTTCTCTTCTTTTTCTCTTTCTTTCCTTCTTTCTTACCTTCCCTCCTTTTTCTTTTCCTCCCGTCCTTCCCCTTTTCTTTCCTTTCTTTCCAATTTCACTCCCTTTCTTTCCCAATGACATCATTCCTTTTTCCTTTTCTCCTTTTCTCCTTCCTTCCTTCTTTCCTTCTTTCCTTCCTCTTTTTCTCCTACTTCTTTCCCTTCTTTTCCCTTCTTTCTTTCCCCTTCACTTCCTTTCTTTCCCAATGACATCAGTCTTTTCCCCCTTTCTCCTTCCTTCCTTCCTTCCTTCCTTCTTTCCTTCTTTCCTTCCTTGCTCTTTTTCTCCTATTTCTTTCCCTTCTTTTCCCTTCTTTCTTTCCCCTCACTTCCTTTCTTTCCCAATGACATCATTCCTTTTTCCCTTCCTTCCTTCCTTCCTTCCTTCCTTCTTTCCTTCCTTCCTTCCACCTTTTCTCCTATTTCTTTCCCTTCTTTTCCCTTCTTTCTTTCCCCTTCACTTCCTTTCTTTCCCAATGACATCATTCCTATTTCCCTTTCTCCTTCCTTCCCCTCCCTCCCTCCCTCCCTCCCTCCCTTCCTTCCTCTCTTTCTCTCCTTCTATTTCTTTCCCTTCCTTTCCCTTCTTTCTTTCCCCTTCCCTCTCTCCCTCCCTTCCCCATGCACGTCATCATACCCCTCCCTCCCTCCTTCCCTTTCCTCTCTTACTTTCCTTCCATTTCTTTCCCTTCTTTTCCCTTCTTTCTTTCCCCTTCACTTCCTCCCTTTCCCATCATGCACGTCACCTTTCTTTCCCAATGACATCATTCCTTTTTCCCTTTCTCCTTCCTTCCTTCCTTCCTTCCTCTCCTATTTCTTTCCCTTCTTTCCCCTTCTTTCTTTCCCCTTCCCTCCCTCCTTCCCTTCCCTTCCCCCATACACGTCATCGTTCTCTTTCACCTTCCCTCCCTCCCCTTCTCTCCTTCCTTCCTTTTCCTTTCTTCCCCAATGACATCATTCCTTTTTCCCTTTCTCCTTCCTTCCTTCCTTCCTTCCTTCCTTCCTTCCTTCCTTCCTCTCTTACTTTCCTTCCATTTCTTTCCCTTCTTTTCCCTTCTTTCTTTCTCCTTCACTTCCTCCCTTTCCCATCATGCACGTCACCTTTCTTTCCCAATGACATCATTCCTTTTTCCCTCTCTCCTTCCTTCCTTCCTTCCTTCCTTCCTTCCTTCCTTCCTTCCTTCCTTCCTTCCTTCCTTCCTTCCTCTCTCTCCTATTTCTTTCCCTTCTTTCCCCTTCTTTCTTTCCCCTTCCCTCCCTCCTTCCCTTCCCTTCCCCCATACATGTCATCGTTCTCTTTCGCCTTCCCTCCCTCCCCTTCTCTCCTTCCTTCCTTTTCCTTTCTTCCCCAATGACATCCCAGAGGGCCACTTCACCTAGCACGTGCCTCCCGACCGAATACCCTTTGGCGGGCCTTCCTTCCTTCCTTTTTTCCTTTGAGTCTGCTTGTGGAGAGGGAAATGGGGTCCAAATAAGAACCGGAATCCCTTCTTTCCTTCCTTCCTTCCTTCTTTCTTTCCTTCCTTCCTTCCTTTTCCCAGGCAAAGCCATCAAGTAGCGGAAGGCGCCTCGACGGCCTCTGCGCGAAAGGGCCGGGACCCCGCCGCTCTTCTCTGGGACCGGAGGACCCCGCGCATGTTTGGAAGCGCCACCCAAAACCCACCGGCGGAGATGCATGCTTCCCGAAGTCTCGGACTTAAATGCGGACACACCGTCAGCGGACGTGGAAAAACCCGTCTTTCGTTTCGTTCGTTTTTTCCTTGTTTCTTTGGGTTGTTGGTTTTTGTCGTTGTTTTTTTTTTTTGGCTTTTTTCCGGATTTTTGAAGTTTTCTTGTTAGGCAGGCTTTTTGTTTTGTGTACATATGGGTGCAAACACTGGACAGCTAAATTATGGGGTTTTTGTGGGGGGTGGGGGGTGGGGGTGGGCCGGGAGTCGGGGTCCGAGAAGGGAAGTCCCCCCCCTAACCCTAACCCTTTCCCTCCAATCGCTTTGCTCCCCTTTTAACAGGTCATGCCCAAGGTTTCGGGAGAGAAGCCGCCCTGGGATTTTGGGGAGGATGCCCGCCTTCCTTCCTTCCTTCCTTCCTTCCTTCCTTCCTTCCTTCCTTCCTTCCTTCCTTCCTTCCTTCCTTCGGGGCCTGCTCTTCCTCCCCATCCGTCGTGCCATAAGGAATGGGGTTTGGCTCTTTCCAGGGGCGGTCTAAGGTCATTTTAAATGGTAGCGAACATTATTTTGGCGCCCAAAAAACATTATTTTGGCGCCCCCAAAACATTATTTTGGCACCTTAAAAACATTATTTTGGCGCCCCCAAAACATTATTTTGTCGCCCCACAAAAACATTATTTTTGCTCCCCCCAAAAACATTATTTTGGCCCCCAAAAACCATTATTTTGGCGCCCCAAAACAATATTTTGGTGCCTTTAAAAAAACATTATTTTGGTGCTCCCCACAAAAACATTATTTTGCGCCCCCAAACATTATTTTGCTGCCCCCAGAAAACATTATTTCTTTTCTTCCTTCCCTCCTTCTTCATTTCTCCCTCCCTCCCTCCTTCCTTTGTTCCTATCCTTCTTCCCTCTTTTCTTTCCTTCCCTCGTTCCTTTCTTCTGTCCTTCCTTCCCTCTTTTCCTTCTTCTTGTCTTTCCTCCTTGCTTCCCTCCTTCCCGCCTTCTTTTCTTCCTTCCCTCCTTTTCTTCCTTCCCTCCTTCATTTCTTCCCTCCCTCCTTCCTTTATTCCTATCCTTCTTTTCTTTCCTCTGTCCTTTTTGTCCTTCCTTCCCTCTTTTCCTTCTTCTTTTCTTTCCTCCTTCCTTCCTTCCTTCTTTTCCTCCTTCCCTCCTTTATTTCTTCCTTCCTTTCTTCCTTCCCTCCTTCTTCATTTCTCCCTCCCTCCTTCCTTTGTTCCTATCCTTCTTCCCTCTTTTCTTTCCTCCATCCTTCTTTTCTTCCTTCCCTCCTTCCTTTGTTCCTATCCTTCTTCCCTCTTTTCTTTCCTCCATCCTTCTTTTCTTCCTTCCCTCCTTCCTTTGTTCCTATCCTTCTTCCCTCTTTTCTTTCCTCCATCCTTCTTTTCGTCCTTCCTTCCCTCCTTCCTTCTTTTCTTTTCTCCTTCCTTCCCTCTTTTCCTTCTTCTTTTCTTTCCTCCTTCCTTCCTTCTTTTCCTCCCTCCCTCCTTTATTTCTTCCTTCCTTCCATCCTTCCTTTCTTCCTTCATTTATCCCTCCCTCCTTCCTTTGTTCCTATCCTTCTTCCCTCTTTTCTTTCCTCCGTCCTTCTTTTCGTCCTTCCTTCCCTCTTTCCCTTCCCTTCGTTCCCTCCCAAGGAGGATCCCCCCCCCCCCCCGAGCAATGAATAAGCCATATACCGAAGTGTCCACACGATCAGGTGAACCTGCGGTGGGTCCCCTCTTTCCGAGGAAGGGGGTCCCTTGGCCTCCCGGGGGCTTCTTCTGAGACGACAACCAGGCCTCTCTTTGCTATCCTATTGAATGTATTCCTCGCATTCCGCTCACAGCTAGAAAGGGCCCAACCGCTCCGGGTTGTAGTCCGAACTTGGAAAAATATCTCGGAAACGGGTGCCGAGAAGAAACATTGGAATCGATGAGTTTAAAGAGAAAACCAGACTTATTTCGGAAGCCAGGATATTAAAAGGGGGGAGAAGGGGCGTGGGTGTTGCATAAATTACCATAAATTACCAAATAATAATAATTTCCATTCCTCCGCCAGCAATAACTCATGTGGCCATGCTCGAGCGAGGCTTTCTACGGCGAAATAAAACCAAATCCTGAGCCTTAGAGAGAGAGAAATAAAACGCAAGGCTTTCAAAAGGAAGGTGCATTCTTGTTGTTATTATTATTGTTATTATTATTATTATTATTACTAGCTTGGGGACCGGGCGCTGCCCGGGTTATTTGAGGAAGGCATTGTGTGCCAAGGTTGGTCCGTATCCGTCGTTCATTTGGCTCGCAGTGGTCTCAGGAAGTGAGTGGAGGTACTTCAAGCCCCATCATCCATGCTCTGCTCTTCTCCAAACTGCACCAGGACATAGAGTGGGTCTTGGGGGCTCTGCGTGCCAAGTCTTTGTTGGGGGCCACAGTGGTAACGAGTGACCGTCAGTCATCAAAACACTGGGACTAAAGGGACTAAAAAAGCTAAAAAAATACAAAACCATACACATATATACAAAATACATACACAAACACACACACATATACACAGACTGGGCCACAGCAACGTGTGGCAAGGGACGGCTATTCTTCCATATAAATAAAAATGCTCTGTTCGTTTGTGGGATTAACATAACCCAAAAGCCACCGGGCGAATTGACAGATTCATGGATACCAAGTGTATCGGTAGTTACTGAAAAGGACATTCAAGTGCCACCTCGGAGTTGGTTGAGGTAGGCAGGATCTTCCCCGGGTACTGGTTGTGGGGGTCGGGAGCAGGTCAGGGTTTTGGCCCTCCCTTCTGCTCGAGATCCCCGTGTACAACTGGTGGGCCACTGTGTGATACAGAATGCTGGACTAGATGGGCTGAGGTCCGATTCAGCATGGCTCTTCTTATGTTCTTATGTTCTTATGACACCAAATTAGGACACAAGACACCTCTCAGGCCAACGAGTGACCATCACTCATAAACACACCGAAAAACACAACAGAAAGACCTACAATCCAAAAAATTAAAAAAAATTCAATGCATGCGCAAAACTATATATATACACATATACACTAATATATCTACACATACAGTATATACACACAAAACACACATACACAGACTGGGCCACAGCAACATTACAACGCATGCACAACACTATACATCACAACACATGCGCACCATGATATATATGGATATATATGCACATACATACACACACACATACACGCAAAACACATATATACATATATGCACAAATATATACACACACAAAGCACATATACAAGGACTGGGCCACAGCAACATTACAACGCATGCACAACACTATACATCACAACACATGCGCACCATGATATATATGGATATATATGCACATACATACACACACACATACACGCAAACACATATATACATATATGCACAAATATATACACACACAAAGCACATATACAAGGACTGGGCCACAGCAACATTACAACGCATGCACAACACTATACATCACAACACATGCGCACCATGATATATATGGATATATATGCACATACATACACACACACATACACGCAAAACATATATACATATATGCACAAATATATACACACAAAGCACATATACAAGGACTGGGCCACAGCAACATTACAACGCATGCACAACTCTATACATCCCAACACATGCGCACCATGAGATGTAAGGGCTGGGTTTGGTTTAGAATTCAAAAATCACGGTTCTAAAAACCAATGGGGGGGGATTTTTTTTTTGATGCTTAACGTAATGACTTACAAAAAAAATTCCAAAAAATTCTTATTTGATATGTTATTACTTACAAAATTTTGTAATTAGTTCTAAATTGTCCAAAGCAGGGAAACGGGACTGACACTGTTTTAAGCACAGGCAAATCAAGGGGCAACATTTCCTTCTTCTCTGGAGTGCAATTCACTGGGACCTATTATTATTATTATTATAAAATGCCTGGGCCTGCTTGAGGCAAATATAATGAATTAATATTATTAATATTATTATAATAAAATGCCTGGGTTTCCTTGGAAGGAAATATAATGAATTAATATTATTAATATTATTATTATAATAAAATGCCTGGGTTTCCTTGGAAGGAAATATAATGAATTAATATTATTAATATTATTATTATAATAAAATGCCTGGGTTTCCTTGGAAGGAAATATAATGAATTAATATTATTAATATTATTATTATAATAAAATGCCTGGGTTTCCTTGCAGGGAAATATAATGAATTAATATTATTAATATTATAATTATAATAAAATGCCTGGGTGTCCTTGCAGGAAATATAATGAATTAATATTATTAATATTATTATTATAATAAATGCCTGGGTTTCCTTGGAAGGAAATATAATGAATTAATATTATTAATATTATTATTATAATAAAATGCCTGGGTTTCCTTGGAGGGAAATATAATGAATTGATATATTATTATTAATATTATTATTATTACAAAAGGCCTGGGTGTCCTTGCAGGGAGATATAATGAATTGATTTATCATTATTATTATTATTATTATTATTATTATTATTATTATTATTACAAAAGGCCTGGGTGTCCTTGCAGGGAGATATAATGAATTGAAGCCGGTGCCTTGAAGCCATGACTGAGTGGCTACGGGCTAGCAGGTTGAAGGAGAACCCGTCAAAGACGGAGGTCCTGTGGCTGGGTCGCCCTGGGGTGGGGGGGCCAGCTCCAGCTGCCAATAATGGACGGAGAGGTGGTTAGCCCGTCGGCCCTGGTGAAAAGCCTGGGGTCCAACTGGACCCTCTGCTGAAGATGGAGGCTCAGGTGAGCAGAGCAGCGGTCTTCCATCTGCGCCAGACAAGGCGGCTGGCGCCCTACCTTACCGGTGGTGACCTAGCCACGGTAATCCAAGCCACGGTCATCTCGAGACTGGACTACAGTAACGCCCTTTACAGTGGCCTACCTCGGTCGGTAATCCGAAACTTAAGCTGGTGCAAAACGCTGCGGCTCGACTACTGCTTGGTGCGGCACTATCGTGCCACATCACACCAGTCCTCCAGCGCTTGCACTGGCTCCCCATCGAACACCGGATTGCCTTCAAAGTGCTGGTGTTAACCTTTAAGGCCTTGCATGGCCTGGGGCCAGTATACCCGAAGGACCGCCACTCCCTGCACATTCCCCAGAGTCCACTACGGTCCACGGACCAAAACCTACTGGAGGTCCCATCACTTAAGACCTGCCGCATGTCCTCGACGCGGCAGTGTACTTCCTCTGTAGTAGCGCCTACTACCCTTTGGAACGCCCTCCTAGAGGAGGCTCGAGCAGTAACTGACCGACAGGCCTTCCGGAGGGCCTGCAAGACCCATCTCTTCAGACCGGCGTTCAACCTTTAAATATACATATATATATATATATATATATATATATATATATATATATATAACTAGTTGACCGGCCACGCTTTGCTGTGGCTTTTTCCTTTCTTCCTTACCACCTTCCTCCTTCCATCGGCCCAAGCTGCTGTCAGAAGGGGCTTGTAGATGGCGGAAGAGGCGGGGTTGGGCAGGGGACTACATTTCCCAGAAAGCCCCGCGCGGCCCCTTTTTTTCGTGCCCTGTCTCCGCCCTCCTTCCCAGTGAGCCGCGCGGAGCCTTCTGGGAATTGTAGTCCCGTGGCCGTGCCCTTCTCCCTCGCCATGTTTCAATCGTTCCTGGTGGCGGGCTGTGCGGGCGGCGCCGTGGCCTCCTCCTCCGTCGTCTCCGTGGGCTCTTCCGCTGGCTCCCATTCGTTGCTGGATCCGGGCCGCGTCGTCGCCTCCTCGCCGCCTGGTAGCCTGTTTGGGACCTGGGCCGCGCGGGAGGCAACGTGGGTGTTTCGGGCTGCGCGGGCCGGCCCCAGGAGCGGCTGGGAAGCGGTGGAGGAGGGGGGCATGGCGTCGGCCGTGCTGGTCGGGTCAAGGAGCGGCATGGAGGCAGCGAAGGAGGTTGAGAAGGCAGCAGCGGAGGTGGGGACGGCGGCGGCCGCACGGGGGTGGAGGCAGTGATGGTGTCGTCGTAGAGAAGGGACCTGGCACCCAGTGAGCGAGCATTGAGGGAGAGGGGTTGGGGTGTTTTGGGGGGTGGGATAAGAGGGATAAGAGGGCCGGCGGCATTGTTCTCCCTCTGTCCTCCCTTCGTGGGGGAAGGAGGCCATTGCTATTCCCTAAGGTCCCATTGGCGGTTTTTTGGGGGTGATCCTTGGGGGTCTTACGAGGTATCTAGGTCGGGTTTTTTGTGCCCTCTAGGTACCTCGTGGTATGTTGTAATGTGTCGGTGGGTTTTTGTGCTTCTGGGGCTTATAGTTTTCCTGTCCATTTGCCCCGTTGCACGACCATTCCCTTTTTATATATATAGATTTCTCACATACATACACATACACACATATATACATATATTTATTTATTTATTTATAATTCAAGCTTAATAGACCGCCTCTCCCTAAGCTCGAAACGGTTTCCAAGTAAAATCACACAAATCACACAAAATGTCCTAAAAACATCATTAAAATGTCATTAAAAACATTCCTAGCAGTAAACATGTCATGAGACATCCCAGTCGGGGTCAAGACAGTCTGCAGCACAGGCGGTGCGGTCCCATGGCGGGCTTGTTGTTACAGTCCCAGTCAGTCGCCAAACTCCTGCCGGAAAAGCCATGCACTGTTGGCCCGTCATCCCTTGTAAAGAGGTTGGGTGTCCAATTGGACCCATTGCTGTCGTTTTTCCACCTCCGTCAGGCTAGGCGACTGGCCCCCTACCTGTCCAGGGACGACCTGGCCACGGTGATCCAAGCGACGGTCATCTCGAGGCTGGACTACTGTAACGCCCTCTACGTGGGCCTTCCCTTGTTGACAATCTGGAAACTCAAGCTAGTGCAGAATGCTGCTGCTCGCTTGCTGGTGGGAGCGCCGGTGAGAGAGCACATCACTCCCATCTTGCGGCAACTGCATCGAGTACCGAATTGCCTTCAAGGTGCTGGTTTTGACCTTTAAGGCAGTGTTTCTCAATCTGGGGGTCGGGACCCCTAAGGGGGTCACGAGGGGGCATCTGAGGGGTCACCAAAGACCATCAGAAAACACAGTATTTTCTGTTGATCGTGAGGGTTCTGTGTGCCAAGTTTGGTTCAGTTCCATCGTCACTGGGGTTCAGAATGCTCTTTGATTGTAGGTGAACTATAAATCCCAGCAACTACAACACCCAAATGACCAGGTCTCTTTCCCCAAACTCCGCCAGTGTTCACATTTGGGCATATCAAGTGTTCATGACAAGTTTGCTCCAGATCTCCATCACTGTTTGCGTCCACAGTGCTCTCAGGATGTAGGTGAACTATAACTCCCAAACTCAAGGTCAGTGCCCACGAAACCCTTCCAGGATTTTCTGTTGTTCATGGGAGTTCTGTGTGCCAAGTTTGGTTCAATTCCATCGTTAGTGGAGTTCAGAATGCTCTTTGATTGTAGGTGAACTATAAATCCCAGCAACTACAAATCCCAAATGACCAGGTCTCTTCCCCCAAACTCCGCCAGTGTTCACATTTGGGCATATCAAGTGTTCATGACAAGTTTGCTCCAGATCCATCACTGTTCGCGCCCACCGTGGCTTGGATCATCGTCGCGCCGGGATAGGTAGGGAGCCAGGTCTCTTGCTTTCCGTAGATCGGGCCTGTCCAACAGGCGGCCCGCGGGCCGTACACGGCCCCCCAGGCCCCTCTCTTGCGGCCCCCTCAGCATTTTAATAAAAAATAAAATAAAAATAGAAAAATAAAATAAAAATAGTAATTAAAAAAATTAGCCACTTCCGGGTTTCGAGCAAGTATCGCGAGACTACAGATGAGCCACGGGATTTTGCTCTCAACGCGAGATCACGCCTGCGTTGAGAGCGAAATCCCGTGTGGCTCGTAGTCTCGCGATACTCCTCTTGTTGCCGAAATCTCGGCTACTGAATCCCTGCGGCCCACACAGACCTTCTTCGGCGCCTGGCCCGGTCGGTCGTGGCCTGGCTCGTGGATCGGCTTCTCCAGGATCCTGCGCATTTGGGAAGGTAGGCTGAATCAGGGGGCTCCCCTTATGTTAATATTAAATATATTAAATGTATTAAATATATGGAATTGTTTATGTATGCCCCCCATGTGTTCCACTCCCTCCCTTAATATATGTTAATATTAAGATTCAGGAAGACTCTTTACAAGCGCGTTGATGACTATAAAGGCCAATCTGAGATAGGCAAGTTTGGTTGCAGAAAGCAAATTCAAATTAGTCAGTAACAGTGCCGTTCTCAAGTATTTATTTTATAATTAATAATGCAACTAGGAATTGTAAGTAAATTGGAGCCCGGGGCAGGGGCGGAGCCGGGGGAGGGGCGGAGCCGGGGGAGGGGCGGAGCCGGGGGTGGAAGCAGACCCTTCAGCCCCCCAGGTCATCAGTGACCGGAATTCCAGCCACTGGGCCGGTAGAAGTTGGACAGCCCTGCCGTAGATGGAAAAAGGCCGTCTTGCAGGCACAAGAAATTTGTGCCTCCATAGATAGCAGGGGGTCCAGCCGGACCCCGAGGCTCTTAACTAAGGACTGCGGGCGTAGTGCCACACCGTCGAACATCGGCAACTGGATCTCTCCCACACCGCCCCTCAGAACGAGCTGGGTGTCATCAGCGTACTGGTGACACTCCAGCTCGAAACTCCGTACCAGTTGGGTGAGCGGTCGCATGTAGATGTTAAATAACAGCGGGGAGAGAATGGCCCCCTGAGGGACCCCACAATGTAAGGGGGAGCCCTCGGAGGCCACCCCTCCCCACTTCACTCGCTGCATGCGGTTTTGGAGGAAGGAGGACAGCCAGTTGAGGGCTGTCCCCCTCACCCCCGCCACCGCCAGGCGGTGTGTCAAAAGTTGGCAATCGACAGTATCAAATGCTGCCGTGAGGTCCAATAACACAAGCAGCGCCGATCCGCCTCGGTCCAAGTGGCAACGGAGTAGGTCTGTGATGGAGACCAGGACGGTCTCTGTCCCACGCCCAGAGCGTAAGCCGGACTGGAAGGGGTCTAGCCAGGCTGCGTCATCCAGGAATGCCTGCAGCTGGTCCATTGCTGCCCTCTCAATCACATTGCCCAGGTACGGCAAATTGGACACTGGGCGGTAATTGGAGGGAACCGCGGGGTCTAGCCTGGGCCTCTTTTAATCCCTCCGGAAAAACTCCTTGTAAGGCAGTAAGGGCCTGATCATCATTGTTTGGGATGGTAGGGACCATCGTCAGCTGCCGAATTATCTTAAATAATTGAGCCGGGCGTGAATCTGCAGACGCTATCAAGAATGCATAGTGAGAATTTTTCGCTTCCTTGACAGCATGCTCATAAGCCTCCATAAAGAGCTTATAAGCTGATTCCGAAGGTCCGTCACGGAGCTTCCTCCACACGCGCTCTTGCCGTCTCTTCTCCCGTTTCAAGGTTCGAAGGTCTTCCGTGAACCACGGGGAGCGACATTTGCGGGGTCGGAGAGGGCGTTTTGGGGCAATCTCGTCGAGAGCAGCGGACAACTTAGCATTCCATGTGGTAACCTGCTCCTCGAGCGAGACGCTGACAGGCTCCAAATCCCTCAGGGCATTTAGGAACCTAGTTGGTTCCATAAGTCCCTTCGGGCGAACCCAAATCTGTTCGGCACCCTTGCCGGGGGGAGGTGGTGACCAGGCCCGGATTACCCAGAAGGCCAGACTAGGCCATGGCCTCGGGCGGCAGGTTTTGGGGGGCAGCGGAGAACAGCCCTTTGAACTTTCGCCTCCCCTGGACTGCCTCCCGTTTCCTGTGGAGGTTTGCTTATTGTTCTCAATGTGTCTCTCTCTTATGTATTTATAACAGTGTTTACATTGTGTATTATTTGCATTGCTACACTGATCATTCGAGAGGCGAGGGGTTCAGTTCATCCGCTGTTTATGTACTCTGCATAGATTTACATGTATTCCTTTCTATCGTTGGTTAGCACCAACGATAGAAAGGAATACATCATTGTATATTTCTATGATATATTGCTTGATACGTATATAAAATATATTGACTATTTTTGGACCTTGCTGTCATTGCGAACTTGTTGACCTTGATCGGTTCACCCCTTGTTTACTTAGCTTTGTGTAAGCACCCCCCTTTTTTGCCACACCAAATTTGGACACGACACCCTCAACAGACCAACGAGTGACCATCAAAAACACTGGAAAACACTGAAGGAATTTAAAAAGTGGGGGGGGGGGGGAATAAAAATACATTACAACGCAAGCGTATAACCACATAAATACACAAATATATACACACAGAAAAAAAACAGATTGGTCCACAGCAACACGTGGCAGGGAACAGCTAGTAGTACCGTGTTTCCCCGAAAGTAAGACGATGTCTTACTTTCTTTTTACCCCCCAAAGCCCCACTACGTCTTACTTTCGGGGTACGTCTTATATTGGACATACCCGAAAGAATTCTTCACCTAGTAGTACCTGTGAGGGGCGCCGCCGCGCCGGCCGCCACAGCCGGCCCATCGGGCCGACCGCGGCACGCCTCTTGCGCGGCACGCCTCTTGCCCTAGCCTCTGACGCGACGCCGCTTCTTCCCGCCTCTTGCTCCTTCTTTCGCCCTCCCTTCCTTCGTCCATTCGAGTGAACGAAGGAAAGGAGAAGGAGCAAGAGGCGGGGCGAAGTGGCGTCGCGTCAGAGGCCTGGCCCGCCCCGCCTCTTGCTCCTTCTTTCCCCCTCCCTTCGCATGGACTTTCGGGGTACGGCTTACTTTCGGGGTACGTCTTACAATTGGGGGTGTCTTACTATCGGGGAAACACAGTAGTAGTAGTACTACTAATAATAATAATAATGGAAGTGTCCGACGTGTGCTCCAATACAACAGCCAGCAGACTGATCTTGCTTGCTGTGTACTAATGTTGTTGTGTTAATAATAATAATAATAATAGTGATAGTAGTAATAATAATTGGCAAAGGGGGAGAAAACCCCGTGTTTCTGTCACTCCTCCTGTGGAATCCCCCGTTCTCTTGCCGCCTCTGCCAGGCCCTGATTACTCATAAGGCCAGCATAGGCCGTGGCCTATGGGCACAAGCCGAAGGGGGCGCAGATCACGGACAACCCCCCCCCCAAATGGGGTCTCAGCCCGCCCCTGAGGGCGAAACGTCAGGAGAGCGTGCTTCTGGGAGTAAACCTCCAGCGAGGGGCTCCTCTCCGCGTCTTGCCTTTCCTTCCTTGCCCGCTGCAAAGGCTGTCGGCGGAGGAGGCAGGCCCGGATTAACGCCTTTTTGCACCCCAGGCCACACTTTGGAATTACGCCCCCCCCCCCCCACAATCACTCAGACCCACACGAAAAATAAAACCTTATCTCAGCTGCTACAAGTGGGTATTTCATAAAATGTAGCACACTCAGGGTTCACTCTGGGATATAAATAAAATAAATAGAAAATAAAATAAAAATAAGGAGGAGTCGCGGTTTTGCTTTCCTGCGTACTTCCTCCTTTTTAGTCCTCCCACTGCCACTCTAGGAGCTCTGTTTTTCTTCTCTATGGTTTCTCCTGCTCCTGCATTCTATTTCCTCCTCCTGCACTTCCTCCTTCTTTTAGTCCTCCCACTGCCACTCTAGGAGCTCCGGATTTCTTCTCTATGGTTTCTCCGGGTTTTTGGGGGGGGTCTGTGATCTGGCACCCCCTCAGCTTACGCCCCTAGGCCATGGCCTATGTTGGCCTTATGGATAATCCGGCCATGGGGGCGGGCAAAGTGGGCTGGAGGAAATGGCGGCCACTTTGCCCGCCCCGCCAGCTCGCCAAAAGCCTTTGCGGGCAAGGAAGGGAAGGCAAAGTGCAGAGAGGAGCCCCTGCCGCAGATCCCGTGCCTTCCTCCTCAGATTTCGGCACAAGCGCAACAGGACGAATAGTGGCGGCTCGGAGGCCAGGCAGGCGCGCGCCAGCCGAAAGGGCAGCATCCTGGGTGGGTGGCCTCTTTTTCTGCCTCCTCGGGGGAGGGGGGTGGGAGCGATACGGGGCGTAATTCCAAGATGTGGCCTAGGTCGCAAAAATGTGTTAATCCGGGCCTGGCCTCTGCTGTGGACGGAGGCCAGGTGTGCTTGGATTCGCCTTCGTCTTCCAGGATGCGGATGCTTCCCATTGTCTCTTTGGGTCGAGGGACGTCCTGGAAAGTCAATATTTATTTATCTATTTATTTATTTATTACATTTATTAATATGCTTTTCGGCGGGCCTTGTTTGCTTTCCCTGGGAAGATCTCTCCCTGGTTATCTGGGGAACGGATTAGAGGGCGACCGGAATGCAAACAAGGATCGACCTGTTGCCGTTTCCGCCTTTGACGTCTTCATCACATGCGCGACATGCTCCCGAGCCACCCACTATGTTCACCGTGTGACGTGGGCTTCAAGTGTAGGCTAGAGAAAAGGGTTGCAAAAAGTTTTCAGACGCTTTCTAAACCAGTTGGCAAGTGACTTTTTGGCAATCCTGTCATGGGGTGGGATGCGTCGTTCTCAGTTTTAAAATGTATTATTTCTTTATTGACAGTATTTATATTCCGCCCTTCTCACCCCACAGGGGACTCAGGGTGGACCACAATGCACATACACATGGCAAACACTCAATGCCATAGAATCAGGGCTGTCCAACTTCTGCCGGCCCAAGGGCCGGACTTCCGGTCACTGATCACCAGGGGGCTGCAGCGGGGGGCAGGGTCGCTCGTGGGGGGGGGGCTCGCGGAGGGCGGGGTGCTCACAGAGGGCGGGGCCGCTGCGAGCATGCGCGGCAGGGCGGGAGCGGTGAGGCGCCCTCCTTTCTCTCCCTTCGGAGAAGGAAGGTAAGCTCCCAGGCGCGGCCGCTACAACAGCCAGGGACATGGCGGAGGGCGCCTCGTCGCTCCCGCCCTGGCGTCCTGCGCGGCCGTACCTTTTGGCGGGGCTGGGTGATGTCAGGCGTGGCCCCGGCGGCGAGGAGGTAGAGGTGGAGGCAGAGGCCCCGGCTTCCCTCCACCTCTTCCTCCTCGGCGCCGGGGCCACGCCTGACGTCACCCAGCCCCGCCGAGAAGGGGCAGACCGCGCAGGACGCGCGGCAGGGCGGGGGCGGCGAGGCGCCCTCCACCATGTCCTTGGCTGTTGCAGCGCCCGCGCCTGGGAGCTTACCTTCCTTCTCCGAGCGGCCCCGCACAAGCGACGAACAGGTGGGGGTAGTCCCGCCCCTAGGGTGTCTGACGTGGCTTCCCTCCGCCTCCTCCTCACTCGCGTCGGCCCTGCCCCTCCTCGCGTCGCCCCCCCCCCTTGGAGATCAATTTTTTTTAAAAAACAGCTGATTTCTTGCAGGAGGGTAGGCGGGCCGCATCCAAGGGGCTGGCGGGCCGTGTGCGGCCCGCGGGCCGCCTGTTGGCCAGGTCCACCATAGGTGCACAACATAAATAGACAGACATACAGAGGCTATTTAACTTTCCAGCTTTGAATTCCAGCCACCGGGGGAGCTGTTGCTTCACCGTCCACTTGTGACACTGATGGAGTGCTTCATCATTCTCTTGCATGCTTCTGGAGATTTTTATGGCATTGTAAATTAATTAAATTAGCCTCCTCGCATAAGCGGTACCTAAATTTCCTACTTAACAGATGCAACTGCTTTTCGGGCTGCAAAGGTCGACAGCAAGCTAGACAAACGGTCGGGAGCTTACTCCAACCCGGGCTGGCTTGGAACTCTGTAGTGATTTTAATGCAGCTGACTCCGAACCAGCTGCGCCACAACTCGGTCCAGTTACGCAATTTGTGAGAGGAGCCAAAGTGCCCCTTGGAGAATAAGCTCCGCCATTACTTGCCATTGTAATTTCCTGTTCAATTGTGTAGTCCTTCCTTGGAAAGTAGTTGTCGTGCCTTGTTTTGGTGCCCACAAACTGTGTGAAATGGGTGGAGACACAACAAAATATTAAATCATTGAGAAACAAGAGCAAAATCCACTATACACTATAGCAGGATGGCGTCCCTTCTGCAAAGGGCAAGTTTGCGCAGCTTCATAAACTTTCCCCATGTGTTTGTGACAGAACCAATTAGGAAATGGCATTGATCACCCAGGAGCAGACACTCTAGTCGGACTAGGTGGCCTTTGGGTTGGACTAGATGGCCTTTGGAGTCCCTTCAAGTTGTAAGAGTGGACTAGGTGGCCTTTGGGTTGGACTAGGTGGCCTTTGGAGTCCCTTCAAGTTGTAAGAGTGGACTAGGTGGCCTTTGGGTTGGACTAGGTGGCATTTGGAGTCCCTTCAAGTTGTAAGAGTGGACTAGGTGGCCTTTGGGTTGGACTAGGTGGCCTTTGGAGTCCCTTCAAGTTGTAAGAGTGGACTAGGTGGCCTTTGGGTTGGACTAGGTGGCCTTTGGAGTCCCGAGTTAAAAGAATGGACTAGATGGCCTTTTCATTAGACTAGATGGCCATTGGGTTGGACTAGATGGCCTTTGGAGACCCTTCAAAGCCTGTTATTCTAAGAGTGGACTTAGATGGCCTTTTCCTTAGACTAGATGGCCATTGGGTTGGACTAGGTGGCCTTTGGAGCCCCTTCCAAGTTGTAAGAATGGACTAGATGGCCTTTGGAGCCCCTTCAAAGCCTGTTATTCTAAGAGTGGACTAGATGGCCTTTGGGTTGGACTCAATGGCCTTTGGGTTGGACTAGGTGGCCTTTGGGTAGGACTAGATGGCCTTTGGAGACCCTTCAAAGCCTGTTATTCTAGAGGGGACTAGACGGCCTTTTCCTTAGACTAGATGGCCATTGGGTTGGACTAGGTGGCCTTTGGAGCCCCTTCCAAGTTGTAAGAATGGACTAGATGGCCTTTGGAGCCCCTTCAAAGCCTGTTATTCTAAGAGTGGACTAGACGGCCTTTCAGTTGGACCCTTTGGGGCGCCTTCCAAGAGGGTCTCCCCAACTTTGCTTGCGCAGAAACTGCCTGGTGCCTCTTTCAGGATTTGGGAAGCCAGGCCAAGGCCTGATCGAACGGATTAGCCTGGGGCCCGCTTCCCGGCCCGCTTCCAACCAACAGCCTGGCTTGGAAATAAACGCATTGTCCACGGTTGCAGCGTCCTCGGCACCTTGGGACCCGGAGCCAAGAAAGAGGCCCTGGAGATAAGCATCGGAACTGGCGAAAGAAGGCCAGCGTTGACAGTCCTTATAAAGCCACGTCTCCCTTGTGTCGGGAGGAAGTGAACCGGGCCGGGTGGCTGCAAAACCAGGCCTTCTAAGGAAGGTGGAGTGGCCCAACGGTGCCAAGGAGTGACAACGGAGGAAGCCGGGAGCGGTTTTTTCCCCCTTCGTGGAATAGAGCCGCTTTGGTCCAGAATTGGGCACAAAGTCATTCCAGGTGAACAGGCCTCAATGGAATAGAATAGGGCCATGCTTCCTATCAATGCCCCCTTGAATCGCATTGGCCTTTCTCGCCGCTGCATCACACTCGCGGTTCATGCCCAGCTTGTGCTCCGTTAAGGCTCCGAGGTCACTTTCCCATTGGCTAAATATAGGATGACTTCTCTAGGCACTATTTTCCTATTGATGCAGCCTAGGATCGCATTGCCCTTTTCCGCTGCTGCGTCACACTCTTGGCTCACGTTCAGGATACGGTCCACTCGGATTCACAAGTTCCCTTCCATGTTATCTATCTATCAATCTATGGATATAATAAAAGTCAGTGTTTGCGGCGGTGCAGTGGGAGGAATATGTGCCAGCGTTTCGATTGGCTAACACTGTGGGATTATTTGCATAAAGGGCTCTGGTTGGCCAGCCTCAGAACTCCAACATTCTACGGCCCCAGACAGAGGGGATTGGTTGCCACTAAAACGGTATTTGCATAAAGGACTCTGATTGGCCAACCACATTCCACCGTTCTAAGAGGAAAAAGGAAAGGCCTCAGGCAGTCAGCCACTGCGGCCCACAGCAATGACGGATCAGGACCAAACTTGGCACACAGGGGACCAATGGCCCACTTCACAACCTGGTGTACTTTAGGGCAGGATGGGCCACAAATGATTGGATTTGCAGTACCTTCACATCATTCACTTCCCAAACAACACTGCAGCCCCTATGAAACACAGACCAGGCCCAAAATTGACAGCAAGGCTTACTCAACTTGATTTTCCTGACTAGGCCCCCAACAATGACAGAACAAGACCAAACTGAGCACACAGACTCCCCCCCCCCCCAAGGTGCACCCTACATCCTGGTGCACTCTGAGGGAGGATGGACCATGGATGATGGGACTTGCAGTACTTCAATTCACTTTCTTTAGAGCACTGTGGCCCACACCAATTACGAATCAGACCCAAACTTGGCACACAGAGGCCCAATGGCCCACTTTACAAACCTACTGCAGTTTGCGACAGGATATCTCACAAATGATGGGATTTGCAGTACCTTCACCCAATTCATTTCCCACAGAACATTGCAGCCCCTACAAATCAGAGACCAGGCCCAAACTTGGCACACAGAGTACCCATGCCCCACTCTACATCCTGGTGCAGTTTTGAGTGGGACGGACCACGGGTGATGGGAGTTGAAGTACCTTCACTCACTTTCTGAGACCGCTGCCACCCTCATCCAATGACTGATCAAGACCACACTTGGCACACACAGTCCCCATGACCCACTCTACATCCTGGTGCCGTTTGGAGAACGGGGGACCATGGATGATGGGACTTCCAGTACCTTCCCTCACTTCCAGAGACCACTGCAACCCTCATCCAGAGAATGATGAAGACCAAATGTGACACACACAGCCCCCATGACCAACTGTACATCCTGGTGCAGTATGGAGAATGGGGGACCATGGCCAATGGGACTCGCAGTACCTTCACTAAGTTCCTGAGACCACTGCAAGCCACATACACATCTAATAGGAACCAACCTTGGCACACAATGCCTTCCTCAAATAACTCAGGCACCGCCGGGTCCTCAGCTAGTAATAATACTAATTCCTTCCAACCCTGTTCTTAGAAGAGTGGACTAGATGGCCTTTGGGGTCCCTTCCAACCCTATTGTTATAAGAGTGGACTAGATGGCCTTCCAAGCCAACACTGGAGCCGATATGCTGCCATCGAAGGTCTTATCATTACAACGTGCAGACACAAAACATAGCTGTCTTCTTCCGCCGTTGGGGCCGTTGGAGCGGTTTGTGGGAACCTATCTCTCTTCCGCAGAAAGGCTTCCTCTGCCC
>JARBWK010000697.1:0-26019 GCA_030556195.1 Anolis apletophallus
CACACAGACATAGTTTCACATTTATTATGGACTAGCTTGGGGACCCGGCCCTGCCCGGGTTATTTGAGAAAGGGCATTGTGTGCCAAGGTTGGTCCTTATCAGATGTTTACGTGGCTTGCAGTGGTGTCAGCAAGCTAGTGAAGGTACTGCGCGTCCCATCAGCCATGGTCCATCCCCCTCCAAACAGCACCAGGATGGAGAGTGGGTCATTGGGGCATTTAGTGCCACGTTTGGTGTTGATCATTCATTGGATGAGGGTCTCAGTGGTCTCAGAAGGTGAGTGAAGGTACTTCAAGTCCCATCATCCATGGTCCATCCCCCTCCAAACAGCACCAGGATGTAGAGTGGGTCATTGGGGCTCTTAGTGCCACGTTTGGTGTTGATCATTCATTGGATGAGGGTCTCAGTGGTCTCAGAAGGTGAGTGAAGGTACTTCAAGTCCCATCATCCATGGTCCATCCCCCTCCAAACAGCACCAGGATGTAGAGTTGGTCATGAGGGCTTTGTGTGCCAAGTTTGGTCTTGATCAGTCATTGGATGAGGGTCGCAGCAGTCTTTAGAAGTGAGTGGAGGTACTTCAAGTCCCATCATCTGTGGTCCATCCTCCTCAATACTGCATTGTGCTGGCTCTGCCACCGCTGGCTTGGCACTGTCCCCTCAAGGCTGGAGCAGCTGCTGGGAGTTCCGAAGCTGGGGGAGGGGGCGGAGCCAGACTGCACCATGCCCCTCCCCCTCCCCCCTGTAATGCTTGGAAAGGGGGGTCCCAATAAAGCAGGCTCACTCCAAGCTGAGTTGAAGGATAGATCTTTTATTGAGCTCCTTACTCCACGCTGAACAAAGATAGACTAAAGAAAGCCCGCGCAAACATTCCTCAAGAATCCTCCCGGCCCGCCCCGCTGGGCCCTCCTTCCAAGGCTTGACCAAATGGCCAGTCCCATATCAAAGGCCAGGAAGGTATCTGGCAGATCAAAGGGGATGAGCCTGGTGGTTTCCCGCTCGGCAGTGTCCATATCACTTGGCGCGATCGGCTTGGTCCGTTATGGCATGAAACGAACCAACCGGAGCTGACATAGCGCCCCGCAAGAGAGTGACCTGCAAGGGAAAGAACACAGAAAGAAAAAAGAAAGGGGTCAGGGGCCGGGCTTGTCGGGAAAGCGGCGTGAAACGCCTTAACTAGTCTTGGGCGCTAACGTGTGGTGCTAACACCCACTCAGGGTGTAGGTCCTGGCAGTCCATTTAACTAAGTAACTAAGGCGGCCCTTGTGGCGCCGTGAGTCCAAATGTCCTTAATCTCAAAGTGGGTATGGGACCCCACCATAATAGGCACCGGAGCGCCCTCCTCGGCGGACCACTTCCGGTCAGACACAGCTTTTTTCAATAAGCTCACGTGGAATACAGGGTGGACCTTGCGCCAGGTGTGCGGCAGGTCCAGCTTGACCGCCACGGGGTTAATTATCTCCACCACGCTGAGGGGCCCTACAAATTTGCTGGCAAACTTGCGGGACGGCTGAGTCGAGGCCGGAGACGATGCGGAAAGGAGAAGCCCCCGTCGAGGCGTGCTCGGCGTTGTTGTAGCTGTATTCCGCTACCGCTAATAACTCAGCCCAGTTGTCTTGCTGGTAGGTTGAGTAGCACCGGAGGTATTGCTGCAAGGTGCGCTGGACCCTCTCCGTAGCGCCATCCGTCTCCGGGTGAAACGCCGTACTCAAAGCCCGTTGGGACCCCAACCCTGCCAGGAACGCCTTCCAGAACCGGGACGTGAATTGGGGCCCTCTGTCACTCACCACTCGTCGCGGGCAGCCGTGGAGCCGGAAGACGTGTTGGGTGAAGAGGCGTGCCAACTCCGGGGGCCGTGGGCACTCCGGAGCGGGACAAAGTGTGCTTGTGTTTTGAGAACAGGTCCACCACTGTCCAAATGGTGGTGTATCCGCCGCTGGGCGGCAGGTCGACGACGAAGTCCATTGCTATTTCGCTCCAAGGCTCGGCCGGGTCAGCCACCGGTTGCAACAGCCCCGTCGGCCGGCCCACCTTGGGCTTATTCCGTGCACACACCTCGCACTCTGCTATGTAGTCACCGGTGTCTTTTCGCATGCCCGGCCACCAGAACTGCCGGGCCAATAGCTTTAGAGTCTTAGTGAGGCCAAAGTGGCCAGACAATTTGAGAGTGGGCTTGGGCCAGGACCGGAGCCCTCTGGCTCTGGGGAACATATAACTTGTCTTTGTAGTACCATATGCCTTTAGCCTCAGTTAAGTCTTCGCGGTGCTCCTTAAGCCAGGCGTCAGTTCCATAAGCTGCCGCTAGTTCCGCTAACAGTTCTGGGGTCCCAGGAACCGTGGGATTTGGGGCCCTATCCGCCGCCCGGGTGTGGGCCACTAGGCCCAGCTGGTTTTTTGAGAACACGGTCCCCACTTCTTCCGGCGCCGAGTAGTCAGCCTCAGGCATCCTGGAGAGCGTGTCGGCCAACACGTTCTTCGGGCCCGGCAGATACTTGAGCTGGAAGTTGAAGCGGCTGAAGAACTGCGCCCATCTCAGCTGCTTGGCGTTGAGTCTCTGGGGGGTTTGGAGTGCCTGCAAGTTCTTGTGGTCTGTCCACACTTCGAAGGGCAGAGCGGTGCCTTCCAAGAAGTGCCTCCAGTGGCTCAGCGCCGCCCGCACGGCAAAGGACTCCTTCTCCCATACATGCCACCGCTTCTCTGACGGGGTGAACTTCTTGGACAGGTATGCGCAGGGTCGCAGGGTTCCGTCCTCGTCTCGCTGCAGGAGGATCGCCCCATAGGCCGCCTCTGAGGCATCACACTGCACAGTGAAGGGCTTGTCGGGCTGGGGATGCCTCAGCAGCGGCTGGCTGGTGAAGCTCCTCTTGAGGCTGTCGAAAGCCTCCTGGCACTGCGAGGTCCAGTTGAGCTTTGCCCCTGGTGATTTGGCCTTCTTCGTCTCCCCCAATCCCTTGGTTTTTAATAGTTCAGTTAAGGGGAGCGCTATTTTAGCAAAGTTCTGGATGAACTGCCTGTAAAAGTTGGCGAACCCCAAAAGCCCTGTAGTTGCCGCCGGGTTCGCGGGGCCTCCCACGCAAGCACGTCCCTCACCTTACTTGGGTCCATGGCCAGGCCTCGTGTGGAGATGCGATACCCTAGGTAGTCCAATTCCTGTCGGTGGAACTCACACTTGGACAGTTTGACGAACAACTGGTTTTCTCGCAGCCGCCGCAACACCTCCCGGGTCATCTCGACATGCTCCGCCTCCGATTTGGAATATATTAACACGTCATCTAGGTATACTAGAACTCCCTTGTAGAGTAGGTCCCTGAAGATTTCATTGATGAATTGCTGGAAAATCCGGGGAGCGCCTTTAAGTCCGAAGGGGGTGACCTGGGTGGTACTGCCCCAGGTGGCAGTTGAACGCGTCTTCCAGCAGTCTTCGTCCTTCACCCGAATCCGTAGAACGCTTCTCGGATGTCCAGTTTGGTAAAGATCTGCGCCTCCCCCAGCTGGGCCAGGATTTCGGACATCAGTGGCAACGGGTAGGGGCTAGAGGTGCTGATAGCATTGAGGCCTCTGTAATCCACACACAGTCTCAGTGACCCGTCCGCTTTCGGTCTGAACAGGACGGGAGCCGCCATCGGGCTGGTTGACTTTTCAATAAAACCTCTGTCTATATTTTTATCAATAAAGTCTCTTAAGGCCTTTCTTTCGGGTTCCGACAGGGCGTATAGTTTTGGGCTAGGCAACTTGGCGCCCTTTTCAATCTCGATTGCGCAATCGGACTTCCGGTGGGGGGGCAGCTGGTCACTTTCCCGCTCACTAAAGACCTCCCCTAAGTCTCCATACTCTCGCGGGACTTCGCTGGGCAAGCTCTCTGCTGCCCCCACGCCCGCTCCCTCAAGGATTGGGGTGTCCGCGTCTTCAAGGTCATCTAGCCTGGCCCGGGCCTCTCCGCTCCCGAACTGCACCGCTCCTGTCTCCCAGTTGATCCGAGGGTTTTGGCTGCGCAGCCAGGGAGCCCCCAGGATGATGGGTTGGTGGGCCATTGCCGAAATGACGAATCTTAGCTTTTCTCGGTGGGACCCCATCTGCACTCGGAGCTCCCCTGTCTTATGGGTGGCTGGCCCCCCATTCGCCGGGGACCCATCTAACTGGGAAAATAAGATCTGCTCGACCAGGGCTTGTGGCCTTATCCCCAGCTGCCTCGCAAATCTCGGGGACATCAGGCACCTGGTGCACCCGCTGTCTATCATGGCTGTAGTCTCTATGGGTTGGCTGGCCTCGGGGCCCCACACCTGAATGTCCAGCTTGTATGTGCCGCACCCAGGGGGATCTAACTCACCGCCCGAAGGGGTCTGGATCTGCCGTCGGGCGTCTACAGCAGATCGTTGTCGTTTCCCGCCATCCACTCGGAGTCGCTCTCCTCCGTCTCCGGCTCTAGTTCCTCAGCCTCCCGTAGGGGCCTGGGTGCCCGTGCCGTCTCCGCTGCTGCTGCTGCTTTGCCTCGGCCAGGGGGTTTGGCCGGTGTTGCCGGTTTGACCTCCGGCGCCCGCTCCGCCTTCGGCGAGGGGACTTTTCTTTGGCACTCCGCTGCCCGGTGCCCTTCTCGTCCGCACGAGAAGCAGGCTCCTCTCTTCCCTCTCGGGGCTTCCCGGCTGGCCGACCGGGGTCGGGAGGAAGGTCGTCGGGAGGGCCCCGACCGCCCGGGTGGGCCCGTGCCTGTCCCGCGGGACCTCCCGCCATCTCGGTGGCGCCTAGGCATTTGCTCCATGTCGCACTCCACTCTCCCGGCCAGGGCTATCCAACCCTCCAGGGTCTCGGGATTCCCTCGGTGCATTGCCCATTCTAGAATGTCCTGCCTTAGGCCGGCTTTGAAGCATTCGAGTATGGTGGATTCAGACCAACCTCGGATCTTCCCCGCTAGGGCTCGGAAGTTCAGAGCGTACTCTGAGACGGTCTTCTGGCCCTGGTAAATCCTCCTTAACTGGGCCTTGGCTTTCTCCCCGGCTAACGGGTCCCCGAACCGGATTCGCAAGGCCTCCAACAGGGCGTCTAACCGCAACAGATGCGGGGATCGAGTGTCTGGTAGTTGTATCAGCCAGTCGGCCGCGCCTCCTTTAGGTTGGCCCCCACAGCCCGCACCTTGGCCGCCTCCGAGGGAACGTATCCCCATAGTCCACCATGTAATTCTGGACGTTGGTGACAAAGTATGATAGTTGGCGGGGTCCCCGTCGAACTCTACCTTTAAGTCTCTTCTCGTTCCCGTCATCTCCTGGCTCTGGTCCCCCAGGCCCGGACGGGGTGTAGAGGCATCCCCTCTGGGTGGGAGTAGCTCCTCCGAGAACCTCACCGCGGCCCTCCCGGATCGGCTCGCCCCTCGGCTCCTGCCTCTTCCGGAGAAGACGGGCTCGGGCGTCCCCCAAGGCCTCTCCTCCGGCCTACTCATCAGCATGTCTAACTGCGCCTGCATCTTCTGCATCGCTTCCGACATCTGGAACATCTGCACCTCCATCCGCAACATCTCGTTGCTGGGTGCTCTCACTTTGCGACGAACATCCTTCGGTGGTCGGGTCTGGTCAGGGATCCCCCCATCTTCCATCCCGGGCACCACCACCTGCGGTTCCCCACCGGACGCTCCGGCTTCGACCCGTCCTCGCTTCCGTCCCTCCTCCTCCTCGTCTGGGATTACCGGAGGTTGCTCCTCGCGAGGCGTCCCTTCGGCTTGAAACATCTCTGCGAAGTTGGTTACGGTCGGAAGGCTTTCACGGCCGTAGAAGTTGGTGAGTCTATCTTTATGTAATGCTTGGAAAGGGGGGTCCCAATAAAGCAGGCTCACTCCAAGCTGAGTTGAAGGATAGATCTTTTATTGAGCTCCTTACTCCACGCTGAACAAAGATAGACTAAAGAAAGCCCGCGCAAACATTCCTCAAGAATCCCTCCCCGGCCCGCCCCCCGCTGGGCCCCTCCTTCCAAGGCTTGACCAAATGGCCAGTCCACATATCAAAGGCCAGGAAGGTATCTGGCAGATCAAAGGGGATGAGCCTGGTGGTTTCCCGCTCGGCAGTGTCCATATCACTTGGCGCGATCGGCTTGGTCCGTTATGGCATGAAACGAACCAACCGGAGCTGACACCCCCGCTGCAGCTCTCCCACAGCTTCTCCAGCCTTGAGGGGGCAGTGCCAAGCCAGCGGTGGCAGAGCCAGCACAATGCTGGCTTGGCACTGCCCCCTCAAGGCTGGAGAAGCTGTGGGAGAGCTGAAGCGGGGGGAGGGGTGGGGCATGGCGTGGCCTGGCTCCGCCCCCTCTCCCCGGCTTTGGCACTCCCAGCAGCTGCTCCCAGAAGGCCACCATCCCCCAGCTGTTATTTACTGTGTTAGAGTGTCATTTTGTGTCATTTTGGTTGGTGGTGTGCCCCCGGATTTTTTTAATGTTAAAAGTGTGCCGCGGTTCAAAAAGGTTGGGAAACACTGTGTGCGACACTGATGAAATACTTTCCACATTCCCCGTATGCTTTTTGTTGGAGATTTTTTTATGGCCTTGTAAATTTGTTAAGTTAGCCTCCCCAGACATAGGTGGTAGCTAAATTTCCTACTTGGCAGATGCAACTGTCTTTCGGGTTGCAAAGGTCAACAACAAGCTACACAAAATTGGCCGGAAGCTCACTTCGACCCAGGCTGGCTTCGAACTCATGACCTTTCAGTCAGTCATGATCTTAATGCAGCTGACACCCAACAAGCTGCGCCACAGTCCCACGGGTGTCTGGTTGAACCAGAGAGCCTTTGACCCTTATCATTGTCTCATAGGGAGCATTTGCCCATGTGATTAGCCCTTTGCTGCCTCTTTGGGACTTCCTCTCAATGGAAAACACCATGTTGCTGTTGGATCTTTGCTTGCCTCGCTATGGGGTAAAACGGGGGTGTTTAATCGACTTTATTTTATCTTTTCTTTTGAAAGATCTTGCCAGTTGAGACGGACAAAACGCCGCAGGGCAAGCAGCTCCAAGCCCGGACGGACTATTTGCTGAAACTGCTCAAGAAAGACATGAAGAAGAAGGAGAGGCCGAAAGAGGCGGAGGAGGTCAGTCCTGCTGCAAACCCAGCAGAGAGGACAAGAGGCTGCCTTCCTGCTGCCTTGTGTGTTCTTATTGACATTTTCAGATCCTACCCTACAGCCCAGGGGTGGGCAACCTACGGCCCGCGGGCCGGATCCAGAAGGAAGGGGTGTTGCCGCTGCCGCCATCCCATCGAGGGCTCTGTGGAGCCTGTGTCGGCAGACAGGCCGGAGGAGCGGCAGCTTTGGAGTGCCTGCCATCCGTGGAGGGGATCCGGGCCTGCAGCGGGAGCACTCCGCGACCTGCGGGGGCTTATTGCCCTGGCGACCCGGAAGACCATTGCGAACAGCCATCTAAGATCGCCGAGTCCTCCCCCTGCATGGCCTGGGTCCCCCCCCCCTGGCTTCGGCTCTAGCAGCAGCTGCTCCAGCCTTGAGGAGGGCAGGGCCAAGCCAGTGGTGGGATAGCTAGCACAAGGCTGGCTTGGCCCTGCCCTCCTCAAGGCTGGAGCAGCTGCTGGGAGTGCCGAATCCGGGGAAAGGGGTGGGGCTTGGTGTGGCCTGGCTCCGCCCCCCTCTGGCTTCAGCTATAGTAGCAGCTGCCCTCCAGCCTTGAGCTGTTGAGGGCAGGGTTCCCAGTTTTTCAAGCCAGTGGTGATAGCTAAACAAGACTGGCTTTAACCCCTGCCCTCCTTAAGGCTGAAACTTAATCCAGACAAGACAGAGGTCCTCCTGGTAACAACAACAGGGCATAGGGTTACAGCCTGTGTTGGACGGGGTTACACTCCCCCTGAAGACGCAGGTTCGCAGCTTGGGAGTGATCCTGGACTCATCGCTGAGCCTGGAAGCCCAGGTCTCGGCAGTGGCCGGGGGAGCTTTTGCACAGTTAAGACTCGTGCGCCAGCTGCGCCCGTACCTTGGGAAGTCTGATCTGGCTACGGTGGTCCACGCTCTGGTCACATCCCGAATAGATTACTGCAACGCACTCTACGTGGGGCTGCCTTTGAAGACAGTTCGGAAATTACAACTAGTCCAACGGGCGGCAGCCAGACTACTAACTGGAGCGACATACAGGGAGCATACCACCCCCTGTTGTGTCAGCTCCACTGGCTGCCTGTCCACTTCCGAGCTCAATTCAAAGTGCTGGTCTTGACCTTTAAAGCTCTATACGGTTCTGGCCCAGCTTACTTGTCCGAACGCATCTGCCGCTACGTCCCACCTCGTAATTTAAGATCATCCGGGGAGGCCCTGCTCTCGCTCCCGCCGACTTCTCAAATGCGGCTGGTGGGGACGAGGGAGAGGGCCTTCTCGGTGGTGGCTCCCCATCTGTGGAATGCGCTTCCTAGTGACATACGATCAATTCCATCCCTCCTGACATTCAGGAAAAAAGTAAAAGCCTGGCTATGGGACCAGGCGTTTGCACACTACTAGCACAAGGCAGCGATTTAGACTGGATTTTAATGGAAATTTGATGAATAGGGCTCAATACTTTTATGGACGGAACACTGTGGTTTTTGTTTGTTTGTTTGTTTGTTTTTAAACTTAAATGAATGTGTATGATATGTTGATGTAATTGTATTTTAATGTGTAATGTTTTGTGGGTTTTATGTGTTTTGCTGTGTTGGCATCGAATTGTGCCTTTTTGGAGGCCGCTCTGAGTCCCCCCTCGGGGGTTGAGACGAGCGGGGTAAAATGCCGGAAATAAATAAATAAATAAATAATCTCCCAGCCAGCCGCTATGCGTTAAAAAGGGTTTCCAAACTTTGCACAGAGTTGCTTTTGTTTGGCCTTGGAGTTACCAAACCTTCATGGCTGGATGGTCCTTTCTGGACTTTGAGGTGATATCTTCACAATCATAAGGGCTGGAGAAATTATTATTATTATTATTATTATTATTATTACCCTGCTTTATCTCCCCGGAAGGGGACTTCGTTGTTTATTTTTTTAATAGAACGGGAATTCCACCAAGCAGAGTTAAGGCTCCATCTTCCTCTCTTTTCTTGCGTCGGGGTGAAATTGGGTCCAGTCGGTGATTTTGCTTTTGAGCTCACTGGCATGGTTCTCTTTCTTTGCAGCCGAAAGGCGGTGAGTCCAAATCGGCACGGAAAGAGAAGCGGTCTCAGGGCCCTGTCCACATTACAGCCGGGAGTGAGCCCGTCCCTATCGGCAAAGACGAAGAGGACGACTTGGACCAGGAGACCTTCAGAATAGTAGGTGTTCCTCTCACAGCATATGGGTAATCCGGGCCTGATTACTAATAATATTACTAATAATATTACTAATAATATTGAATGACCGCTCCCATAATCTCCCAGCCAGCCGCTATGCGTTAAAAAGGGTTTCCAAACTCTGCACAGAGCTGCTTTTGTTTGGCGTTGGAGTTACCAAACCTTCATGGCTGGATGGTCCTTTAGGGCAGTGTTTCCCAGCCAGTGTGCCGTGGCACACTAGTGTGCCGTGAGCAATCATCAGGTGTGCCATGGGAAATTGGAACCTCCATTACCCTTTCTTCCCCCTCCTGCCGAACACTTTTTCTTCTCCACTCGGGCTCCCTTCTTCCCAGCCTCGTTCTGCTCGCTTTGCCTCGCTTTGCTCACACTGCCGCTTCTGCGGGAGGGGGGAGGGAGGAAGACGTCACCCATGCGGGCGCTACTGCGCAGACTCGCCCCACGTCTTCCTCCCTCCCCTCCACAGTGATCTCTGGATATAGGTGAACTACAACTCCAAAACTCAAGGTCAATGCCCACCAAACTCTTATAGTATTTTCTCTTGGTTATGGTAGTTCTGTGTGGGAAGTTTGATTCCATTCCATCATTGGTGGAGTTCGTGCAGTGTTACAATAAACCACAGGATTGTGCTGTATATCAAGGGAAATGCCTATGTACTGCAATGTGATACCAATGTAAGTCTATATAGTAATACAGTAAAGTCGCAGGGCGTCAGTACGAAAATGATCGGTGTATCAATCAGTAGTGGTGGAATGCAGGCCCCGTCCTTTGATGTTGGGCCATGCAGCGAGACGTTCCTGCGATGAACACGTAGTCGCCAATCACAATAAGCACGCCAAACTTAAGCGTCCTGGGGCTTCAGTAATTGTAAGGATGTCCAAAGTATCATCAAATATAGAGACTCAATGGTCAGTATTCAAAATCATTTCCAATAGTTTATTTGCTCAAAATTCTTTTCTTTAAGGTGCAGGCAACAATGGGGATACTGGAGCCGACGGGATATATCCATGGATTAAAAACTCATCCAGGATATTTAACGGCCTGCCCGTTTCGCCATAGAACTCAGTGGCACCACCAGTGCTTTCTCAAGGCTCATCAGTCAAGTTGCCAACATATCAGCAGTATAATTTCTATAAGGCACAAGACTTCAGCATCTCTAGCTGGATCATGTTTCCATATGGAAACATATGGAAATGATTTTGAATACTGACCATTGAGTCTCTGTAAAATGTGCCGTGGATCAAAATAGGTTGAAAAACACTGCTTTAGGGTGTTATCTTCACAATCATAAGGGCTGGGGAACTTATTATTATTATTATTATTATTAGCCTGAAGGGGACTTCGTTGGTTTTTTTTAACAGAACGGGAATTCCATCAAGAAGAGTTAAGGCTCCATCTTCCTCTCTTTTCTTTCCTCGGGGTGAAATTGGGTCATGTCGGCGATTTTGCTTTTGAGCTCACTGGCATGGTTTTCTTCCTTTGCAGCCGAAAGGCAGTGAGTCCAAATCGGTACAGAAAGAGAAGCGGTCTCAGGGCCCTGTCCACATTACAGCCGGGAGCGAGCCCGTCCCTATCGGCGAAGACGAAGAGGACGACTTGGACCAGGAGACCTTCAGCATAGTAGGTGTCCTGAAAGACCTGCTGTCAGAGATGAAAGATATTAGAAAATTGATTCAAAGAGGTGATGAGGACAGGAAAAAAATGAAAGAGGAATTGAAAGGAGATTTGAAAGATATAAAAGGCGAAATGAAAGATATGAAAAAGGATGTACAAGAGATGAGTGTAAGAATGCAAGAAATGAAAGAAGAAATAGGAGACTTAAAGAAAGACTACAACGACCTGAAGAAAAAACAGAGAGTAAATCTGGAAAAAACTAAAGAAGTGGAGATAAAGATAGATGAAATGGAGAAAAGACACCTGCAGATGGAGTACTCACAAAGGGAATACCAGGTTCGATTTAGAGGAATAGAAGAAGAGGAACAAGAAAAATTAAAGGAAATAATAACAGTAATAACAGCGAAGATTCTTGATACTCCGGAGACATACCTAGAAGGAAAAATTGATAGAGTATATAGAATAAATTCTGCGTACTCTAGGAGAAATAAGACACCCAGGGACGTAATTGCAAATTATACGTTAAGAAGTATTAGAGATGAGCTACTTCGCTGGAAGAAAAACAGAAATGGACAATATAAAGGTAAAGAAATAATTATTTTGAAGGAGACCCCACCTGAAATAATGGAGAGAAGGAAAAAATACTTCTTCTTAACGGATATATTGAAATTGAATAAGATCAGATATAGGTGGGAAAAAATAGAGGGACTCATGATAACGTATAAAGGCAGACAACACTGGGTCACCTCAGAAGAAAAAGCAAATCATTTCTTACATAAATTTGGTGATGAGCTTCAAAAGAGCCCCCGTGGGAATAAAGAAGATATACATAGAAGATTTTTTGAGGACAATGATCCAAAACAAAAATATGACGGAAGGACCCTCTCCGAGAAAGAAGAGGGAGAAACAGAAGATGAGATAATAGAGGACGATGGAAAAGGTGACCAGGAAATCCAAGAGGGTGAAGTGGAGGAGAGCGAAGGAGACAACTAATGATGAACTCATTAAGGTGCTTATCATGGAATATAAATGGGTTGAACAGTGGGGCCAAGAGGAAAAGAACATTTCATAATATTTTGAGAAAAAAGGCTAATATAATAGCCCCAAGAGACTCATATCAGAGAATCAGATATTCATTACCTTAGAAATGAAAAACTAACTTGGAGCTAAGACAGAATAAATTAGAAGACACCCTGAAAAAAAGGGGGACTCGATCGAGCTTCTTAGCCAGAGATTGAAAGAACAACAGGAGCAGTGGGAACTCAAAGAGAAGGACCTGCAACTGAGATTCCGCAACATCGAAGAGGAGGACAGAGAAGATCTGAGAGGGAAGATCGTTGAAATACTAGCAGAAACCTCACGTTCCCCACAAGCCGAAGTCGAGAAAGAAATTGACAGAGTATTCAGATTAAGTACTAAATACTCAAGGAAAAACAACTCCATTAGAGACGTCCTGGTCCAGTTCAACCGCAAAGTGATCAGGGACGAATTGTTCAGGCTAAGCAATGATAACATAATAACCTATAAAAAACGGAGACTTCAAGTTTTCAAGGACCTCCCCGCATACACTCTGGAAAAGAGGAAAAAATACTTCTTCCTCACAAACGAATTAAAGAGCAGAGACATCAAATTCCGCTGGGAAAGGAAAGAAGGGCTTATGATGACTTGGCAAAATAAGAAACACTGGATAACGACAGAGGAAAGCGCAAAATTCTTCTATAAAAAAATAATAGAATCCAGCCATAACCCAACCTCGGAGGAAGAATCCGACTCGGGACAGGAAGACACCGTGGAAAGTCAGGGGCAGTAGGCGGTAAGCCGAAAACCACCTCAAAATCAACACCTGTGGACCAATCTAATCCAAGAACTCTAACCAGAGCCCAGAAGAAGAAAGAAGGAGGAGGCAGCAAGAAAAGGTCATTCTATGGCTATTCATTGTATTGTTAATAATGTAAATGGTATTAATATCCCCCAAAAAAGAAATAGAATATTTAACTTCCTGCATTCAAAAAAAGCCCAGGTTATAGCCTTACAAGAAACACATATTAGAAACAATGATGTGGCGTACCTAGCCCAAAAAAAACTGGGAAAGATGTATTATTCCGCATACACAAAGAGAAAACGAGGGGTGGTAACATACATCCAGGAAAATATAAAGAGCGAATTAGCCTTCAGAGATCTGGAAGGTAGAATGGTGGGGGCCCTCGACACTGAGGAAGGAAATAGAAAATCTGAATAAAAAATAATTGGAATAATAAAAGGTATTAATATGAAGCAACTTTGAACTATGATATATGGGCCAATGGGGTAATGGCCCTAAGATGAAAAAGTTCCAAACAAGGAATTAGGCTACCTTTGATGGGTGGAAGGCAGAATAGAAAATGTAGGCTATCATTTTTACAACTCACTAGTAATTAATATTGATATTATGGGGACTACAATGGGTAATAGACAAGACCATCGACCGAAAACCAAAATATTAACTCGAGAAATAGGGGAAGAACAACGAAAGTAAAAACAACTATGAAAAAACAGCAAATGGAAAGATCTCAACTCCCTTTTGGGAAAACAAAGGATCTTTCTTTTTCAAAACATCCCCATCCTATACACAAAAATATTTCCATATTAAGACAATTCCTGGGTCAGAACCATCGGGGCCAGGTTGGAGACTACACCTATTACTGAAGGTGTGGAACACATGCTCGGATGTTACCCTATAATATGCTATTAGAACTCTGTCACCCTAAAAGACATGAACAAGGAATTTATTCACATCCATGGGCTGGAGAAATTAAAATTATACCCAAAATATTCTCAGACCACGGCCTGTTAGAATTTCATATAGGATATAAAACACCATCCTGATGAGAAAGATGTTAGAGATAGATTTTGAGTTTAAACCCGAATACATGCTTCTGGGGTTGATTGACTTTGATTTAGAGGATAATAAAGAAAATTGTTTATATATTGTACAATAGCGGCGAGGATGACCTATGCAAAGAGGTGGAAGGCTGAAGACACTCCGAGCTATGGGAATGGAAAACGAAAATCCTGGACATTGCAAATATGGACACATTAACATCTGCACTTGCGGAAGATATCCACAGGGAAAAGACAGACTGGTCCCTCGTCACTGCTTATTTCAATAATCCTAAGATAAACTTTTCAGTTGAACTTTAGAATATAGTTACAAAAGTGTTACCCCATTAGGACTATGCGGAGGAAGTTCGAAGATTAGATTTTCTTTTGCGTAATTATAAAACAAGTATTTACTTTTAGCCGTTCTGCTTCTGCCATTATGGTAGTTTACTCTCTGGGAATTGAGTGAGTCGGAAGCACTCGGTCTATGTTTGTTTTTGTCCTGCACTGTCATGTCCCATGCTGGGGGAAGGGGGGGAGGGGTTAGGGGAAAGGGGAGGGGGGGAGAAATGAAAAAATAGGGGTAGAATTTGTCGCAGCTGCAAAAGAAAAAAAAAGGGGAGTCGTGTTATATATTGACCCGAACTTAAAACCAAAATTATTATCTACAGATGTGGATGGAAGGTACTTAGGAGTTAGTATAAGTAAAGACCAAAAAAACATTCTTATATGCAATATATATGCACCAAATAATACAAAAACAAATTTCTTTAAAGAAATCGAAAGAAAAATAAATCTATGTGAGGTCGATAGTTATATTCTTTTAGGGGACTTTAATGGTACGATAGACCCCCAAATTGATAAAAAAAACGGGAAAAATAAAAGTCAGAGACCAGAGCGGAAAATTACCCAAATCCTTTTTTGACATGGCGGAATCTTTGGAGTTAAAAGATCCCTGGTGACATTTAAATCGTAGAGAGAAAGACTTTACATTTTTCTCAAATAGACACCAGACATGGTCTAGAATAGATTTTTTTTGATTTCCAAAGATCTTATGTTACAACTTAAAAAAACAAAGATATTACCTAGGTTTTTTTCTGACCACTGCCAGATAGAAATGGAACTCTATAATGAAGCTAGAGAGTTCCACTGGAGATTCCCACAAGTTTTGTTGAAAGATGAAAAAATTTTGGTTGAAAGTAAAAAAATATTAAAAGAATTCTTCGAAATAAACTGTCAAGACAACCAAAAATATAATATTATTTGGGATACCAGTAAAGCTTTCATGAGAGGCTATTTTCTCAAACAACAATCTATTAGAAAAAAACGGATGCTCTGGAAAACCAATGAATTACATAAAAGAATAATAGATATAGAGAAGGTATTAAAATCTGAGCCAAATAACGATAAGATGAAGAAGGAATTAAAAGCCTATAATAAACAACTAGAAATTTACGAATGGAAATAATCGAGAGGAACTTGAAAGCGGTAAAACAAAGATATTTTGAATCAGCAAATAAAATAGGGAAATTGCTCTCGTGGCAATTAAAAGAAAAAAGGAAACGTACACTGATAACTAAATTAAAGGTGGACGGAAATACATATGTAAAAGACAGAGAAATCAGGAAAAATTTTGAATTATTTTTTGCTAAACTTTATAAAAGGGAAGATATAAAGTTAGAGGAGGTAACAGCATACCTCTCTGGAAAAAAAATAGGAAAGATTGCTGAGCGAGATAGAGAAAATTTAAACTCTCCAATAAGCAAAGAGGAAATTAAAAAGCAATAACAAACTTAAAAATAGGTAAATCTACTGGCCCAGATGGATATTCGGCGGAGTATTATAAAACTTATACGGAGGAAATAATAGACATTCTTTGGAAGGTATTTAATGATATTCTTAATAAAGCAATTTTGCCTGAGTCATGGAAAGATTCTAATACAGTCCTTATAGAGAAGCCGGGAAAGGACCCTCTTGATCCAGCAAATTATAGACCGATATCTTTATTAAATATCGATTATAAAATGTTTGCGTTAGTTATCTCAGACAGATTAAAATTATTTTTGAACGACTGGATCAAGAGGGACCAAAACGGATTTTTACCGGGAAGACATCTCTATAAAAATGTTAGGCTTCTATTAGATGCCATAGAGTATTACGACAAGAATATAGACCGAGGTGTCGCCTTTATTTTTGTCGACGCCGAAAAAGCGTTTGACCGGGTAAATTGGTCCTTCCTTACTTCGCTGTTAATTGAGATGGATATCGGGCATCAATTTAGGAATATCATTTCTGCTATATATAGTGAACAATTTACCCGAATCATTATTAATAACAAAAAATCAGAAAAGATAAATATACAGAAAGGGGTTAGACAAGGGTGCCCCTTGTCTCCTCTACTGTTTATTATGATTTTAGAAATACTATTGGATGAGATTCGACAAGAGGAAGAAATAAAAGGCCTCCAAATTAAAAAGGAAAGTTTAAAAATTCAAGCTTTTGCGGACGATTTAGTCCAGATTTTGGAGGACCCAAAAAATAAGATAATTCAATGGTTAAAAATAATCGAACAGTTTGGTTACTGCTCCGGTTTTAAAATCAATAGAGAAAAAACCCAAATATTGGTAAAAAACTTAAATGAACTAGATAAACTGGAATTACAAAAGATTTCGGGTCTGTCAATCACCAATAAAGTGAAGTATTTAGGGGTACAGCTTACCTCGAAAAATTCTCAACTTTACAAAAATAATTATACCCCCAAATGGGCCGAGATCTTAAACACCTTAAAAAAATGGGAGAAATTAAATCTATCCCTCCTCGGCAGAATTGCTGCTATAAAGATGACCATTCTCCCTAAAATAAACTTTCTATTTAATACAATACCAATTATAAAAAATGAAAAACAACTAGACATATGGAATAAAGATTTATCAAAGTTTATATGGTCTGGAAAAAAACCTAGAGTGAGACTCAAATATATTCAAGACCGAAGTGAAAATGGGGGTCTGGGAGTACCAGACCTGAAATTATACTTTCATGCGAACTGTATACAATGGCTAAAAGAATGGATTAATTTAAATGATGACAGGCTCTTAAATTTAGAGGGTTTTAATTTAAAGTTTGGTATTCATGCCTATTTGTGTTATAATAAAATAAAACTTGACTCTGGTTTCCGGGACCATTATATTAGAAGGGCTCTCATAAAAGTATGGGAAAAATATCATAAAAAGGACAGGGCAGAAATCCCCACTTGGACATCCCCAGTAGAGGCCTCCCAGATAAGACAATTGGATTATAAACAGTGGCTGACTTATAGTAAACTGCTGTACTGGGACGGAACGGAATTTAGGTTAAAAACTAGGGAAAAATTAGAAGAGGAGAATATATGTTTAAGTTGGTTTCCATACCTCCAGATTCAAAATATGTATAAAGAGGATAAAAAAATGGGTTTTCGGCATCAAAATAATGAATTAGAAGAGATTTTACTAAATAAAAATAAAAAATGGTAAGTAAAATATATAAAGCGCTCCAAAATTGGGGAGGAAAACAAATTCAAGAGAAGGATCATATAATAAAATGGTCGAGAAACATTGGTTATAAAATAAAACCAGAGGTATGGAAGACCATATGGAAAAGGAACGTAAATATCTCTTATAGTCAGAATTATAAAGAAAATTGGATTAAGGTATTATATCGTTGGCATTTAGTTCCAGACAAGATAGCTAGAATCTACAAGTCAGCTAGCCCAAAATGCTGGCACTGCTCGGGAAATAATGGAACATACTTCCATATGTGGTGGACGTGCAGGAGAGCTGGGTGTCAGCACCCCAATCCAAAATTTTGGTCTATGATTCATAGAGAGATCATTAAAGTCTTGAAAAAACCAATAAGGAAAAACCCGGAAAGCTTTCTTTTAGGAATATTGGATGTTAAGTTGGACAAAATAGAACAAAATATTTTTATTTTAATTACGACAGCCTTGAACGTTTCGAAGATGATCCTCATGAAACATTGGAAATCCAGCTGAATTTTCAGAAATCCCAACAAAAGAGGACTGGATATTTAAAGTATTGGACACCATCCAAATCCCAACAAAAGAGGACTGGATATTTAAAGTATTGGACACCATCCAAATGGAAAGAATGGCTGCCTGCCTAAAAGGAAATTCAAAAAAAGATATCTCACAAGCGAAAAGCTATGATTTGTTTATTCAATACTGTAAAAATGAACATGAATTGAGTTTTGATTTAAAAGTTTAAGATCGGTTTGATATTTGGGCAGGCAATGGAGGTTAGAAATACAACAAACAAAGTATTTCCCTTTCCCCTATTCTCTTCCGCCTCGAGTCCCTTGTAAAAAATTATGTAAAGATAATGTATAGAAAGATTAGCTTGGACCTATCAGGTCTAGAGAAAGTTCTGTCCTACCCATGCTTTTTAAACCTTTTCCCAATGTTTTCACCCTTCCTCCACTCCCCCAACCCCGTACCCTTATTTCCTGCCCTTCCCTACCCCCCAATTTCCCCACTTAACTTGGTTGTCAGCCGTCCCGACATGGGAAATGGAAGGAATTGTACTCCGGCAAGTGTAGGCCAACACTCACTAGTACCTGGTCGGACGCTGTATACCAATGTGTCTTTTTGCACTGTCTATGTCATTGTATATATGTTTGTTTAACGAAACTCAATAAAACTTTTTTTTTTAAAAAAAGCATAGTAGGTGTTCCTCTCACCGCATATGGGTGGCGAGGGGAAGCAAGTGGAAGGGGCGGACTTCCCAAATCTTGGGGTTTTAAGACACGGAAGAACGTCAAATTTGTGCTGCCTTCGGATTTAAACACTGTTCCAGCCTTATTTATTCAATTATTTACAACCTGCCCAGGCATGTAGCCGGGGGGCCTTGGGGGCTTCACCCCCCCCCCCGAAATTCTCAGGGTGGTCCGTGATAAGGCCTGACTGGTACATTATTTAAACTGTTATGTGTATTCATATCATGATCTGATCACCATGCTCAATATATCACATATGCATGGGGGTATTGGGATAACAATACAAAGGTTTGCTAGGGTAGACTGTCTCTCACCCAGATTCAGCCCCCCCGAATCAAAATCCTGGCTACGGCCCTGAACCCGCCCTTCTCTACTCGAGGCAGCTAACAACGGCAGCGATTCGATGCCACACACAATCAATAAAACAACAATAATACCATAAATCAGGGGTGGGCAATTATTTCTTCCAAGGGGCCACACGAGAGCCAAAAAATATTATGGAGGGCCGCACCTAAAGTCTGAACTACATGCTAATCTACATTATTTATTTATTTATTTACTATATTTATTTATTTATTTATTTACTATATGTTACACATTAATATTAATGTATTAATATATCAAGAAATATTCATATATTATTAGTAGTAATATCATATTTATTATATTATAGTATATATAGAGAGACATTATAATATATTGAAATTATAATATAATGCAACATTATATTATATTATTTATTATTATTATATTATTATAAAATTATTATAAAATAATAAAAACCATTAAAATAAAATGAAATGAAATTCAAGAAGAACCAAGATAGAGGCTGACATGCTCAAGAGAGGAAAGACTTTCAAAAGGCTTTTGACAAAGTCCCTCACCAAAGGCTCCTAAATAAGCTCTTCAGCCATGGAATCAGGGGACAGGTCTTGTCCTGGATCGGAACCTGGCTAAACTGTAGGAAACAAAGGGTGGTAATAAACGGACATTTCTCTGGGTGGAAAGAGGTGAGAAGTGGCGTACCCCAAGGTTCAGTTTTGGGTCCGTTACTTTTTAATTTATTCATTAATGACCTGGATGTAGGAGTGAATTCTGAGGTAGCAAAGTTTGCAGATGACACTAAACTGTTCAGGGTAGTTAAAAATGAAACTGACTGTAAAGAGCTCCAGAAAGATCTCTCGAAATTGAGTGAATGGGCAACAAAGTGGCAAATGCATTTTAACCTAAACAAGTGTAAAGTCATGCACATCGGGGCAACGAACCCCAAGTACACCTACCAATTGATGGGATCAAAGCTTTCCGAGACAAACCAGGAAAGGGATCTTGGGGTTTTGGTGGACAGCTCAATGAAGATGTCAACCCAGTGCGCTGCAGCAGTGAAAAAAGCAAATTCTATGCTTGGCATGATCAGGAAGGGAATCGAAAATAGGTCAGCAAATGTTGTATTGCCTCTCTACAAATCTATGGTAAGGCCACATCTGGAGTACTGTGTACAATTCTGGTCACCGCACCTCAAGAAGGATATAACGGAACTGGAAAAGGTACAAAGAAGGGCAACAAAAATGATCCAAGGGATGGAGCAGCTCCCTTATGAAACCAGGTTGCAACGCCTTGGCCTTTTCAGCCTTGAAAGACGGCGTCTAAGAGGTGACTTGATCGAAGTGTATAAAATCATGCATGGGATAGAAAAGGTGAATAAAGAAAAAGTATTTTCTCTGTCACACAACACTAGGACTAGAGGGCACTCCCTGAAGCTCCAAGGTAGGAAAGTTAGGACTAATAAAGGGAAATATTTCTTCACCCAGAGGGTCATTGGGTTATGGAACTCACTTCCAGAGGAGGTTGTGACAGCTGTCAGCCTGGACAGCTTCAAGGCAGGATTAGACAGATTCATGGAGACCAAGGGAATCTGTAGTTACTGAAATGGACATCCAAGTGCCACCTCCGTGTTGATGGAGGCAGGCAGGATTTTCCCCGGGTACTGGTTGTGGGGGGTCGGGAGCAGGTGAGGGTTTTGCCCTCCTTTCTGCTAGAGATCCCCGTGTACAACTAGTGGGCCACTGTGTGACACAGAATGCTGGACTAGATGGGCTGAGGCCCGATTCAGCATGGCTCTTCTTATGTTCTTATGTTCTTATCCCAAGATGGAATGGCCCAATGGACCCAGCCCAGAGGATGGCAAAGCGGACCCAGCCGCCACCACAGCAGGGCAGAGCAGCAGACGATCGGAGGCTGCAGGCCTCCGCCCGCTCTCGCCCCCAGCCGTTCCCCAGCTGATCGCCCTGCCATGGAGTGCCTGCCATGCTGGCTTTGGAGTGCCTGCCATCCCGGGAGGCGATCCGGGCCTGTTGTGGGAGCAGTCGGCAACCTGAGGCGGCTGATCACCCTGCCGAACCGGAAGATGATCAAGTCTTCCGGGTCGCCAGGGCGGTCAGCCGCCGCAGGTCATTGACTGCTCCCGCTGCAGGCCCGGATCGCCTCCCGGGATGGCAGGCACTCCAAAGCCGCCGCTCCTCCGATTGTTCTCCGAAGTGGCGGGCTGTCTGCCAACGCAGGCCCCAGAGCCCGTGATGGGATGGTGGCAGCGGCACCCCTTCCTCTTGGCCCCACCCCCGACACCCTTCTCCCCAGGCCAGACAGAATCGGCTGCCGGGCCGCATCCGGCCCGCGGGCCGTAGGTTGCCCAGGTGTGCCATAAATAATACATTAAACAGATTAAAAACCAATTAAAAATATAAGTAGTTAAAAGAAAATCACAATGGAATAGGAAGGTTGAAAAGCAACCCTGACTCCTTCCATCCCACTCTTGGCCAACGCGACTAAGACGTAGCGTTGCTCTTTGCTTGCTCCCCTTTTCAGTGCAAAGAGAGGATACGGCCTGTCAAGGAAGCTCTGAAGCAGCTGGTCAAACCGGACCGAGGGCTCTCGGTGCAGGAGCAGCTGGATCACACCTACAGCTGCCTGCTGAAGATTGGCGACCGCATCTCCGAGTGCTTGAAAGAGTACTCCGACCAGGAACACACCAAGCTCTGGAGGAGGTAAGCCAGGCCTTCCGTCACTGGGCTCAAGCGTCCTGGGGCTTCAGTAATTGTAAGGATGTCCAAAGTATCATCAAATATAGAGACTCAATGGTCAGTATTCAAAATCATTTCCAATAGTTTATTTGCTCAAAATTCTTTTCTTTAAGGTGCAGGCAACAATGGGGATACTGGAGCCGACGGGATATATCCATGGATTAAAAACTCATCCAGGATATTTAACGGCCTGCCCGTTTCGCCATAGTACTCAGTGGCACCACCAGTGCTTTCTCAAGGCTCATCAGTCAAGTTGCCAACATATCAGCAGTATAATTTCTATAAGGCACAAGACCTCAGCATCTCTAGCTGGATCATGTTTCCATATGGAAACATATGGAAATGATTTTGAATACTGACCATTGAGTCTCTGTAAAATGTGCCGTGGCTCAAAAAAGGTTGAAAAACACTGCTTTAGGGTGTTATCTTCACAATCATAAGGGCTGGGGAACTTATTATTATTATTATTACCACCCTGAAGGGGACTTCGTTGTTTATTTTTTGTAATACAATGGGAATTCCATCAAGCAGAGTTAAGGCTCCATCTTCCTCTCTTTTCTTGCATCGGGGTGAAATTGGGTCATGTCGGCGATTTTGCTTTTGAGCTCATGGCCGTGTTTTTCTTCCTTTGCAGCCGAAAGGCGGTGAGTCCAAATCGGCACGGAAAGAGAAGCGGTCTCAGGGCCCTGTCCACATTACAGCCGGGAGCGAGCCCGTCCCTATCGGCGAAGACGAAGAGGACGACTTGGACCAGGAGACCTTCAGCATAGTAGGTGTTCCTCTCACCGCATATGGGTGGCGAGGGGAAGCAAGTGGAAGGGGCGGACTTCCCAAATCTTGGGGTTTTAAGACACGGAAGAACGTCAAACTTGTGCTGCCTTCGGACTTTAAACACTGTTCCAGCCTTATTTATTTATTTATTCAAGACACGCTATTCCAAGACACGCAGATGGAGAGCTCCCATCTACCTCTCCTCCAACTCTGATACTAGCCAATACCAGATCCGTGCGTAATAAATCCGCCACTATCAGGGATTTCCTGCTGGAGAGGAAGGCCGATCTGGCCTGCCTCACAGAAACATGGCTCCAGGAGGGAGACGGGGTCATCCTGCACGAGCTGGCATCCCCTGGGTTTACGGCTAGCTATCAGATGAGGACAGAGAGGCGGGGGAGGTGTTGCCATCCTCAGTCGAGACAATTTTAATTCTAGGACGATTCCGGTAGCGAACATTCCAGGCATGGAGTGCCCTGGCCTGGTGTGGGACCTTGGTGAGAGTGTGGCCTTCCTGCTGGTGTACCGTGCACCCAACGCACCGGCGGGGAGTCTACCCAGGCTGCTGGAGGTGGTGGCGGAGTGGGCATAACGGTTCCCCAGGCTTATGGTTCTGGGGGATTTCAATGTCCACGCCGACACCGCCGACAGTAGCCTTGGATCTGGTGTCTACCATGGAGGCATTAGGTCTCTCACTGTGTAAGACCGGTCCCACTCACCAGGCTGGGCACACCTTGGATTTGATTTTCGCTGCCGGAATTGGAGTGACCCCAGCCTCTGTTATAGAGGTTCCATGGTCGGATCACAAGGTCCTAGAAGTCCGTCTGGAGCTGGCTTCACCTCTCGGTAAGGGTGCCGAACCTATTATGGTTCGCCCGAGGAGACTTATGGAACCCACTCGGTTCCTGAATGCTCTAAGGGAATGGGAGCCCCAGCGAGTCCGTCGAGGGGCAGGTGGAATACTGGAATGCCAGTCTCTCCGCCGCCCTTGATGAAATCGCCCCCAGACGCTCTCTCATCCTCGGATTAATCGCTCGCCTTGGTTCTCTGAGGACCTGCGGGCGATGAAACGGAGGAAGAGACAGCTAGAGGACGTGTGGCGGAGACTCCGTGACGAAGCTTCGAAATCAGCTTATAAGCTGTTTAAAAAGGCTTATGAGCTTGCTATCAAGGAAGCAAAAAAGTCATATTATTCTTCCTTGATAGAGTCGGCTAGTTCACGCCCGGCTCAACTTTCAAGATAATTCGGTCTCTGACAGCGATCCCTACTGTCCCAAATGATAGGGGTTTGGCTCCGACAGCCGAGGCTTTTCAGAACTACTTTACCGACAAGATTTCGTCGTTCCGCCGGGATATCCCCGCTACCTTTGCTACAGTTAGCGAACTCGAGATTCCGCCGCCACTGGCGGGCCCACCTTCACCCGTTTCCAACTGCTGACGCAGCAGCTGTCGATAAGTTACTTGCTGCAGCTAGACCAACTACTTGCTCCTCGACCCGTGCCCCTCCTGGCTTATTAGGCCTTGCCAGGAGAGGTTACGCGGCCCCCCTGGGCACGATCTTAAATAGCTCCCTTGAGCAAGGAGTCTTCCCAGGGGGGTTAAAAGAGGCTATGGTAAGACCGCTGCTGAAGAAGCCGAATTTAGACCCTTCGGCTCCTCCAATTACCGGCCTGTTTCCAACTTGCCCTTCCTGGGCAAGGTGATTGAGAGAGGGCAGCAGCGGATCAGCTGCAGCAGTTCTTAGAAGACACAGCTGGATTAGATCCCTTCCAGTCCGGCTTCCGTATTGGGCCTTGGGACGGAGACCGTGCTTGTCGCCATTACAGACCAACTTCGCCGCCAGCTGGACCAGGGTGGATCGGCACTGCTCGTCTTGTTAGATCTGACAGCAGCGTTTGATACAGTAGACCATGCATTGTTGACCCACCGCCTATCCGCTTCCGGAGTCAGGGGGACTGCCCTTAAATGGGTGGCCTCCTTTCTCCGGGATCGGGGACAGCGTGTGGAGGGGGGCGGGATGGTCTCCAGGCGGCTCCCACTTAATTGTGTCCCCAGGGGGCCATTCTCTCCCCCTTATTATTCAACGTTTATATGCGCCCCTGGCCCAGCTGCCCGCGACTTTGGTCTGGAGTGTTATCAGTACGCTGATGACACCCAGCTTCTGCTGCGAATGGACGGCAGGCCGGATACCGTACCCGATTGTTTCCATCAGTGCCTCGAAGCCGTGACTGGTTGGCTGCGGGCCAGCCGGCTGAAGGTGAATCCGTCGAAGACGGAGATCCTATGGCCTGGTCGGCCAGGCCGGGATGAGTGCCGGTTGCCTACTCTGGACGGCGAGCAATTAAGCACGTCGTCAATTGTTAAGAGCTTGGGTGTTCAGCTCGACTCCCTGCTGGCCATGGAGACCCAGGTCTCCGCGGTCAGCAGGGTGGCGTTCTACCACCTACGCCAGGCGAGGCGAGTGGCCCCCAACCGGTCCAGGAATGACCTGGCTACGGTGATCCAAGCGACGGTCATCTCGAGTCTAGACTAGTGTAACGCCCTCTACGTGGGCCTTCCCTTGGCGACGAGTCGGAAACTCAAGCTAGTGCAGACGGCCGCTGCTCGCCTGCTGGCAGGAGTGCCGGTGCGGCAGCATATTACGCCCATTCTCCAGCAACTGCACTGGCTGCCAATTGAGTACCGAATCACCTTCAAGGTACTGGTGTTGACCTTTAAGGCCTTGTACGGTCTAGGGCCTGCGTACCTCTTGGACCGCCTTGCCCCATACGATCCCCGAGATCACTCCGTTCAGCAGAGCAAAACTTGCTGGAGATTCCATCCATCCGCCTCTGCCGCCTATCATCAACTAGGCAGCGCTCTTTCTCTGTAGCAGCTCCAATGGCCTGGAATGCCCTGCCGGAGGAGGCTAGAGCCATACGGGAGCTCGCCCCTTCCGCAGGGCCTGTAAGACCTTTCTTTTCAAGCAGGCCTTTGGTTGATATATAACGCCTCTTGCTTCCAATTGACTTAGGACTCTATGTCACAGTTTTGTTACGTAGTGTAATTTTAACAATGTTTTTAATGTTTTAATGATGCTTCTAGTACCATTTCTGTTATTTTTATGGTTATAGTATTGTTTATTTTGTTCGTGAGTCGGCATGAGTGTTGCCTGCCGATCACTATGTATGTCTTGTAACCCGCCACGAGCCCTCGGGAAGAGGCGGAATAGAAATGCAAATAATAAATAATAAATAAATAAATTATTTACAACCTGCCCAGGCATGTAGCCGGGGGCTTGGGGGCTTCACCCCCCCCCCCAATTCTCAGGGTGGTCCGTGATAAGGCCTGACTGGTACATGATTTAAACTGTTATTTGTATTCATATCATGATCTGATCACCATGCTCAATATATCACATATGCATGGGGGTATTGGGATAACAATACAAAGGTTTGCTAGGGTAGACCCTCTCTCACTCAGATTCACCCCCCCCCCCCGAATCAAAATCCTGGCTACGGCCCTGAACCCGCCCTTCTCTACTCGAGGCAGCTAACAACGGCAGCGATTCGATACCACACACAATCAATAAAACAACAATAATACCATAAATCAGGGGTGGGCAATTATTTCTTCCAAGGGGCCACGAAAGCCAAAAAATATTATACAGGGCCGCACCTAAAGGCGGAAC
>JARBWK010000698.1:0-26007 GCA_030556195.1 Anolis apletophallus
TGACATCTCATTAATCCAATAAACATTGCACAAATCATTTGCATCATTTCTCTGTCATCACTAAAAATGAGAACAATAGCCATCTATAAGGTATTCCTTTCTCACAGTGCAAGCTATCAATGCTGAGCCTCTCTGTTCCTGGATTGAAACAATTTCCGGGCTCCCTGCCAGCAGTGGAGCAGAACAGACTCTGCCATGCGCAATGCTGTTTTCCATTTATCATTGAAATTCCCATTAACTTTCATAGCTCAAACTGCACTGTTTTCACCCATCTAGCCTAAAGAATCTCAAATCGGGCACAGGGTGTATTAAAATGCATTTAATCAGGGTGTTAGTCTTCCATAGCAAGTGCCTGTCTGATTTCTGGCACCAAAACCCTCTTTTTCAGAGTTGACACGCAAGTAGCATCACTCTCTGACTGTACTTTTTATGCTCGGAAAAGTACCAAACCTGCTTCATGCTGCGTATTCTCAAAGTTGTTTGTACTATATTTTATTCCAGAATGATATCATGATACTTTGGACACTATACAAACTTAAAATGTACTTTCATAAAGCTTCTATAGCGAAACGGGATGATGGGCCCCCGACTGTCGACCCCTCGGTGGTGGTAGCGACCTGTGCCATCTTTACAGTGTATGAAATAGAGCCCTTATGTTGGGCAAGCGTCTTTTTGGTTTGCGACCTGCTTCTTCTGAATACAAGACTAATTGACTACTACTTGTGCATGAGTGTATATTTTGTGCTTACTATACTCACCCCACGGCTGAGCTCCGGGTGGTGCGCCAGTCTCCTCCTGAGTAACGCTTGAGTACAGGCATCTACTTGCCTTGGGCCACAACAGTGGCTTGGCTTTAGGATTGCTTGAATACTCTATAATCCATTTCGTGCTTCACTTACAACCGCAGACTGCTGCGAACACATTGGAAAGTATTCTGCATGGCCGTCTCTAGTGGATTGCCTCGGAGCACTGGGTTCCATTTCAGCTTTACTTTCAGCCACAGACCGCTGCGGGCGCGGTGTGGAGAGTTGCGGCACCTCCCCTCCTTTAGCGACAGCAGAGGACCACGAAAATATTGGGGCACTTAGTTTCAACTATTTTCTTACGGCTGCCCACTTTGAAGGATCTACATTGCAACGTTGTGTACTTTATTGTGATCCAGCTTCATCCCGGACCATCCCTTGTGTGTTGGAAATCGGCCCCGCTACACTTCCTGGGCTCAAGGCCATAGAGGACACCGGACTAATTGTCCCTCCCCTAAGTGTTTTCAATCTGAAACCAATCAGGTTTATGGGCTTGGATTATTGGCGCTATATGGATGTTATTTGTTATTGTTTATGTATGTAGGAGAGGAAGTCTACACCTGATAGAGCCACAGAAGTATTTCAGAGCGTATAATGAGTTATATTTGCGATTGACTTACGTAATGCACTAGATATATGCATACGTTGCTGGTATAACGCACTTGATAGATTCACTGAATGTAACCAATGTATTGCTTAGGATACAGAGCTGCATAGGAGCGAGTGCATTAGAAGCAGGCTAAACTTTGTAATGTCTATGTATTGAGAACCCCTTTAGAGTGAGTACATTCTTTGAGTCATACTTACTCTGTCTCCGCCCACTCGGCAGCGGCCGCGTCCTCTTCTCAGCCCAGCCTGGCAGTGCCATCAACGGCGCCCAAGGAACCTCCGAGGCGGGGAGCAGCAGACTCGGCGAAGAGGACGAGGCTGCTGCCGAGTGGGTGGAGCGTCCCTACTTTGCGGATTTTCACTTATCGTGGGCGGTCCTGCAATAAGTCAGGGAGCACTGAGGGAAGGTAGGATGGATGGATGGGTTGGTGGGTGGAAGGACGGATGGACGGAGAGGAGGAGAAAGGAAGGGAAAAGGAAGGAAGGTTGGATGGAAGGAAGGAAGGAGGGGAGGGGAAAGGAAGGATAGAAGGAAGAGAGGGAGGGGAGGAGAAAGGAAGGGAAGGACACAAGTAGGGAAGGAAGGTAGGATGGAGGGAAGAAAGGAAGGAGGGGAGGGGAAAGGAAGGAAAAAGGAAGGATAGCAGTAAGGGAGGGAGGGGAGGAGGAAAGAACGGAAGGATGCAAGGAGGGAAGGAAGGTAGTATGGATGGACGGAAGGACGGAAGGAAAGGAATACTATTTCGTTTTCTTCCTTTTCCTTCCTTCTTTGCCTCTTTCCTGCCTTTCCTGCCCACCAGACTATGCCACAGCAAAGCTTGGCTGGGTACAGCTAGTTTATAACCAAATGTTTGAAGTTTTGTCAGAGTTCTGAAATTTTCCCCACCAGAACTTCAGCAACACTGCAGAAGCAAAGCACCAGAGCCACCTAGTATTCACCACCAGAACTTTAGCAAGGAGCCCGGCTGAGGGGAGCGGGGAGGCCGGGCGGGAGGGAGGGGGCCGGAGGGGGGAGGAAAAGGGGCCTTTGGGGGGGGGGAGGGGGGCTCCTCCTCCTGCTCGCCCAGCCAGGACCCAGGGGAGCTCAGCCGCTTGGCACGACGGGAGTTGTAGTCCGCCCACCACCTCCAGAGGGAAAGGGGGAGGGAGGGCGTGGAGGAGGGGGAGGGGCCCGGAGCTGCCGCCGCGGCCTCCTGATTGGCCCTGGGGGCGGGCGGTGGGCGGGGCCTGGCTGAGGGCAGCAGGAGGAGGAGGAGGAGCAGGCCAGGCTCTGCCGGCGCCATCTCGTGCCACTCGCTCCGAGCAGCAGCAGCGGCGGCGGCCCGTTCCTGGGCTGCCTGAGGGAGCCTCTCTCTGGAGCTCCGCCGCCCGCCCCTCGGCCTGTGGGGACCCTCCTGCTCCTCCTCCGGGGGACTCCCTCCCTCTCCCTCCGCCACGCGGCCTCTTGGGACGAGGTGAGCCTGAGGGCCGGCGGGGCCTCGCGCTCCCAGGGGCCCGGGGGGCTTGGGTGTCCCACCCCCCCCCCGCGTGTGTGAGTGAGTGAGTGAGGGGGGGCCTCCAACGCCAGAGAGAGCGGGGGGGGTGTCCTTCCGCCTGATTGGCAGGCCAGGCGGGGGGCGGGGGCTTGGCGGCGTGAGTGGGGGGCTGGGAAGGAGAAGCCACAATTGGGGGGAGATGGCAGGACAACCAAGCCAGGCCCTTCCCCCCCCTCCCGCCACAGCTTCTCTGGGTGCAGGGAACTACAACTCCCAAAAACCAAGGCCAGCCCCCCCCCCTTCACTCAAAACCCCTCCGGGATGCTCAGTGGGTCACGAGGGTTCCCTGTGCCAAGCTGTAAGCCCACTCCGTTGGTGGGGGCGGGGTGTGTGTGTGGACACTCCCAGTTTCTCTGGACGCGGGGAACTGCAACTCCCAAAACCCCTCCAGTAGATTCAACTGGTCACCAGGGGTCGCAGTCACCTCTTGACCAGGGCGGAAGGGCTGCGCCCACGTCCCTCCCTCCCCCACGCCTCAACTGGGGGTCATGGGGGGCAGCTGTGTCCAGGGCCATCAGTGGGGGGGGGGCTGTTTCCAGGGGTCCCTGGAGGCAGGCGAAGGGGCTGCAAATGGCCTCGCCCATGCTCCACCCTCCCCCCACCTGGGAGCCAGGTCTTATTTGTTTATTTGTTTATTTATGGGGAAGGCTTGGCGCCGAGAGTGCCGGGGGGGGGGGGCTGGGAAGGAGAAGCCACAATGGGGGGGGGGGGAGATGGCAGGCCTGGCCTTGCATTCTGGGAGTGGCAGGACAACCAAGCCAGCCCCCCATTTCCCCAAACGAAGACCCTCCCCCAAATACCCCCTACAAGGCAGGCGGGGGGGGCACCCTCCCCTCCCCACGGGGTGACCTTCACCCTCTTCTGAGTGGGGTCAGCAGGACCAAGAGTTGACACCCCCACCCCCATTTCCCCAAACGAAGACCCTCCCCCAAATACCCCCTACAAGGCAGGCGGGGGGGGCACCCTCCCTCCCCACGGGGTGACCTTCACCCTCTTCTGAGTGGGGTCAGCAGGACCAAGAGTTGACACCCCCCCCCCCCATTTCCCCCAAACGAAGACCCTCCCCAAATACCCCTACAAGGCAGGTGGGGCACCTCTCCTCCCACGGGGTGACCTTCACCCTCTTCTGAGTGGGGTCAGCAGGACCAAGAGTTGACACCCGCCGCCGCGGCTGCAAGAGCAGAGCGCACTCCCGCCTCCCCCCTCCCTTCAAAGAGAGAGGGGGGGGGAGAAAGAACGAGAAACACACACAGAGAGAGAGAGAAACGCAGAGACAGAGAGAAAGAGGGAGAGGGAGAGAAACACACACACACACAGAGAGAGAGAGAGAGCCACGCCCTCCTCCCTCACCTTCGCCTCCAGAAAGGCCCCTCCGCTGCTTCAAAACCCAGATGGAAAGTAAACGCAGGAAAGGAGGAGGAACCGTGAAGCTGCGAGAGATCCACGTTGGGGAGAAGTATTTACCTTTATCTTATTACTAGGTTGGGGACCCGGCCCTGCCCGGGTTATTTGTGAAGTGCAGCAGGATGTAGAGTGGGTCATGGGGACTCTGTGTGCCAAGTTTGGTCTTGATCCATCACTATTGGGAGTTGCAGTGGCGTCATGAAATTACTGAAGGCAGTGCAAGTCCCATCATCTCTGCCCCCCCCCCCCAAGTGTAGTAGGATGTAAAGTGGGTCATGGGGGCTCTGTGTGCCAAGTTTGGTCTTGATCCATCACTATTGGGAGTTGCAGTGGCGTCATGAAATTACTGAAGGCAGTGCAAGTCCCATCATCTCTGCCCCCCAAGTGTAGTAGGATGTAAAGTGGGTCATGGGGGCTCTGTGTGCCAAGTTTGGTCTTGATCCATCATTATTGGGAGTTGCAGTGGCATCATGAATTTACTGAAGGTAGTGCAAGTCCCATCATCTCTGCCCCCCCCCCCCCAAAGTGTAGTAGGATGTAGATTGGGTCATGGGGGCTCTGTGTGCTAAGTTTGGTCTGTATTGGTGAATGGATGAGGGTTGTATTGTTTTTAAGAAGTGAGTGAAGGTACTTCAAGTCCCATCATCCGTGGTCCGTCTCACAATAAACTGCACCAGGCTGTAGAGTGGGTCATGAGGGCTCTGTGTGCCAGATTTGGTCTTGATCAGTGAATGGATTAGGTTTGCAGCAGTCTTGGAAAGTGAGGGAAGGTACTGCAAGTCCCATCATCCATGGTCTGCCCTCCTCCAAACTGCAGCAGGACGTAGAGTGGGTCACGGGGGCTCTGTGTGCCAAGTTTGATATTTATGGGTCCTTGTTAGGGGCCACGATGGTCTTTGGGAAGCAAAGCTCTTGGAAGTACTACAAATCCCATAATCCGTGGTCCATCTTTCCCAAACTACACCAGGACGTAAAAGGGCATCATGGGGGTTATGTGTGCCAAGCTTGGTTCAGGTCCGGCTGAGGCCTAGTCAGGAGAATCAAGTTGAGGGAGCCTTACTGTCAATTCAGGCTGAGGCCTAGTTTGTAACATCAGCTGAAGGAAGCCTTTTTGCCAAGAACTCTGCCTGGCCCCTTTGAGATTTGGGATGTTGGGATGCTGGCCAATCCGTGGCCCATCCTCCCTCAAACTGCACCAAGGCGTAAAGTGGGCCTTGGGGGTTCTGTGTGCCAAGTGTGGTTCTGTTGCCTCATTGTTGGGGGCTGCAAAGTGTTTTGGACTGAAACTCCCACCATGCCTGGCTGGCTCAGGCCTTTTCCTTACCCTCCTCTGGCACTTTTGAGTCTTGGAATGTTCGCGTTGGCTGGCCAATGGGAGTTGTGTATGCACATAACCCCACAGTGGGAGCCAATCCGAAAGCTGCCACATCCTTCCGCCCTTCCGCCCTCCGGACACATACAAACATTCAGCTTCATTAAGGTATACAGATACAGTGCTTCCTTCATATACTTGCCCTTCATGATCTGACCTTTCGACCTCTCCAATGCTATTAAGTCTTCTCCAGGTTTGTTGTTGTGTGTTTCGTTAGGCAGTGCATTCAGTGCTTCTTTCCAGAACAATCCACAATATCTGCTTTGAACTGGGTTATCTGAGTCCACACTGCCACGCATCCCAGTTCAAAGTAGATCATGTTCCCAGCTGTGTGGACCCAGGGGCCTGAATGAGACTTGCTCTGGCTTTCTTAGGCCCTGTCTACATATGGGACCAAATACCAATGATCAAAGCAAACATCCAGACCACCTGAGGTCCCTGCTACACTGCCCTGTATTCCAGGTTATCTGCTTACCCCAGTGTAGACTCAGGTCTCCTTCACACAGTCCTATAACTCAGAATAACAAGGCAGATAATCCACACTGTCTGCTTTGAACGGGGTTATCTCCTGCCACACTGCCATATAACCCAGTTCAATGCAGATATTAATGTGGGGATTCTATACAGCTGTGTCTTTCACAGGACCCTTCCAAGCAGGCCCTCGTCCCAGGTTTTCTGTTTATCCCAGATTATCTGGCACTGCGGACTCATATAATCCAGTTTAAAGCCACATAAAATTCAGCTGCATACAATCCAGTGCAAAGCAGATAATCTGGATTTTATGTGGCTTTGTAGATGGGTCCTGAGTAGAATCCCTGGGTGCAATCCCAGGTTTCCTGCTTTGAACTGGATCTGCTTTGAACTGGGTTGTATGGCAGTGTAGACTCAGGCTGGATCCCTGGATATGATCCCAGGTTTCCTGCTTTAAGATGGATTATATGAGTCCGCAGTGCCAGATAATGTCCTTGCAGCCTCAAGGTCTGGCTTCTTTCTGCGTGTTTATATATATATCTCTGGAGTAATGTCCAGGGTGGAGAGAAGGAACTATTGTATGTTGGGTGCATTTTTTTAATGTCCTATTGGCCACATTGAATGCCCTTGCAGCTGCAAAGCTTAGCTGGTTGTTGCCTGGGGGACTCTCTTGTTGGGAAGTGGTAGCTGGTCCTGATTGCTTCTTGGCTGGAATTCCCTTTTTTGAGTGTTGTTTCTTTAATGCTGCAATTGAGCACCTTGATTAGCATTTAACAGCCTTGCACTGCAAAGCCTAGCTGGTTGCTGCCTGGGTGAATTCTTTTATGAGGTGATTAGCTGGCCCTGATTGTTTCTTGTCTGGAATTCCCTTTTTTGAGTGTTGTATTTTCTTTTTTTTAAAGTACTTTTTATTAGTTTTCAACAAATAAAACACAGCCAACAAAACACATAGACATTAAAAAACACAAAAGTAGGTCCTATTGGCCACATTGAATGCCCTTGCAGCTGCAAAGCTTAGCTGGTTGCTGCCTGGGTGAATCCTTTTATGAGGTGATTAGCTGGCCCTGATTGTTTCTTGTCTGGAATTCCCTTTTTTGAGTGTTGTATTTTCTTTAATGCTGCAATTGAGCACCTTGATTAGCACTTAATAGCCTTGCAGCTGCAAAGCCTAGCTGGTTGCTGCCTGGGGGAATCCTTTGCTGGGAGGTGATTAGCTGGCCCTGATTGCTTTTGTCTGGATTTCCCGTTTTTGAATGTTGTTCTTTTTTTAAATGCTGCAATTGAGCACGTTGATTATCATTTAATAGCCTTGCACCTGCAAAGCTTAGCTGGTTGCTACCTGGGGGACTCCTTTGTTGGGAGGTGGTACTAAGGAAGGAAGGAAGGAAGCCCCCAGGCCTCTCCCCACTACTCTCCCTCCCTGGGGCGCGGGGATCCTAATCAGCCCTGGCAGATGGCCAACCCGCCACGGCCCCCAAACCCCCGGGCGAGGAAGGAAGGAAGGAAAGGCAGGTGCGGCTTGGGCCCCACCCTCCCTTCCCGGATCCCAAACAACAACGTTCAATGCTGGTAGTAGGAAGGGGGGGCGTACTTCCAAAGTGTGGCCTAGGGTGCAAAAAGGTGTTAATCCGGCCCTGGCAAAAACCATCATCCGTGATCCATCCCCCCCCCCCAAAAAAAACCTCACCAGAACATCAACGGCTTAACACAAAAGTATCAGCATACAATTTATGATGTGCCCATGTGCAAGCATGACATGCAAACCAACCAAAGCGGCCCCTGCAGACGGCCACCCGGCCTCTGCCTCAAAGCCTCCAGAGCAGGAGAAAGAACTCTTGTGTGTGGGAGGCAAGTGTGAAGGCTGCCACTGGCCCCCTTGACTAATGGCCTCGTGGATTTCAAGGCCTGGCTTCTTCCTGCCTGGGGGAATCCCTTTTTGGGAGGTGATTAGCTGGCCCTGGTTGTTTCCTGTCGGGGCCGGATTAACACCTTTTTGCACCCTAGGCCACACTTTCGAGCGTTCTTTATTGACTGTCCTGATTTTAGGGGATTTTTATGACTGGTCGCCAGGTTTTGTTCCTCTTCCTGGTTTCTTCCTCTCTCTTGACCTTGTCCGCCTGCTTCTTGTGGACCTCGGTGGCTTCTCTGTGTCGCCTGACGTGGTTGGTGGTGGTCAGAGCGGTCCAGCACTTCTGTGCTCTCAAATCATGCGCTGTGTCCAGGTTGTTTCCTCAAGTGCTCTGCTATGGCTGAGTTCTCTGGTTGACGTCGTCTGCAGTGCCTTCCATGTTCCTTGACACGTGTGTGGGCAATGCTGAGTTTGGGGGTCCCCATCTATGGAGACTTCTTGTCCACAGCTGCCTGGTATAGAGTTGACTCGCCTGCCGAGGGGAGGGGGTCCCTCTTGTCCTTTGTCACATTTGTTGGATTTCCTTGCTGGGTCTGTAGGTAGTTTGTATGCTGTGCTTCCTCATCCGCTTCCCTCTGCGGCCAGTGGTTCCCTTGATGTCTGGGAAGGACCCTTTTCCTCCGGGCGGATCTTGGTCTGGACTCTCGTGGCTTCTTCTCGGCCTCGCATCTCCTCTGGTGCCTGTGGCGGAGCCNCCGTTGCCCTGTCAGGCCCAGTTGAGGGGGTCCCGTTCCCCTTGGAGGAGGTGGGCTTCGCAGGTTCCTTTTGCGTGGTCTGCCAGGGCTTTCGTGGTGCTTCTTTTTTGACTTGGGTGACGGTTGGCGTGTTGATGTCGGTCTCTATCCGTGTGTGTAGCTTCTCTGTGAACTCTGTGACCCAATTCTTGATCTGGTTTGCGGATGACGAGGACATCCAGAGATGGCAGTTTTCCTTCATGTTCTTTTTCCTGGGTGAATTGGACGTTTGGGCGGATGCTGTTCAGGAACGTGTCGGGTTCTTCTCCTCCGTGGCTCCAAATCAGGGGTGGGCAACTGTTTTTTCCAAGGGGCCACACGAGAGCCAAAAAAATTATGGAGGGCTGCACCTAAAGGCTGAACTACATTCTACATAATATCAATTGAATTTAACATATAATGTGGGATTGTATTCAGCTGTGAGGAAGGGGCTTCAGGATGTCAAGGCAGATAATCCAGAATATCTGCTTTGAACTGGTTTATCTGAGTCCACACAGCCATATAATCCAGTTCAAAGCATATAATGTGGGATTGCATTCAGCTGTGTGGAAGGGGCTTCAGGATGTCAAGGAAGGCAGATAATCCACAACATTGAATATCCTAGAGTCGCAAGGGACCCCTAAAGGCCATCCAGTCCAACCCCCCTTCTGCCATCAAGGAACACAATTAAAGCCCTCTTACAAATGACCACCCAGCTTCTGTTTAATAACAACAACAATAGAATCCTAAAGTAGAAAGAGACTTCCATGGGCCATCCAGTCCAATCTTCTTCTGCCATAAGGTTAATGCACAATCAAATTACTCCTGACAGATGGCCAGTCTGCCTCTGCTCAACAACAACAATTATAATAATAATAGTAATAATAAGAATAGTGATAATAATAATAGAATTCTAATGTGGGAAGAGACTTCCACAAGTTCAACCTCCTTCTGCCATGAGGAAATGCAAATTCAAATCGTAATAATAAGAGGAGTTGTGGTTCACCCGCATCCAAAGAGCACTGAACTCAGCTGACGGAAGGAAAGATGAGGCCTGGCGAGCAGTGCTCGCACGAGCAGCTACCCACCCGCCTCGCTGGGGGGAAAAGGAGAAGACGTCCCTGTTGGTGGGGCTAACGAAGGGACCCTGGGGGCACTTCCCACCCCACCCGATGCTCCCCACTCCACCCCAGTCCTCGCAGAGCCTCGGGGGAATCAGGGCCTCGGGAAGAAGCAACAGAGGAAGCCCAGGGAGGGGGAAGATAGAGGGAGGCGGAAGAGAGGGGACGGGGAAAGGGAGCCTCCTCCATGTTTTGGCCTACAACTCCCAGCGGTAGAGAGAGGAGCCGCCCCCTCACCTCACACTTGAGCCAGCGTGAGGGAAAGAGCGGCCGGGGCGAGGAGGAAGCGGCCTCTGCCGCTGCCCTGAGGGGAAGGATGGGACAGCAGCAGCAGCAGTCGCCATAGAAGCCTTCTCTTCTCCCCCCTCCCTCCAGCCGAGGAGGAGGAGGCGGCGGCCCCGGAGGCCCCTCCAGCCGAGGCGGTGTTTGTGTTGGGCACCCCCCTCCCCGGTTCCGCATTCGCCCTGCCGGCTTCCCCCGGCTTCTCCGCCCGCATGGGAAGAGCCTGACAAGGAGGAGGAGGCGACTATGCTCCCCGAAGCAGCAGCAGAAGCTGCCCTCTCTCAGCGTGCTTAGGCTCTTCCCACGTGGGTGGAGGAGCCAGGGGAAGCCGGCAGGGCACCCAACACAAACACCGCCTCGGCTGAAGGGGCCTCGGAGGCCGCCGCCACTGCCTCCTCCTCCAGGGCTGCGCGAAAGGTGAAAGAAGGAAGCGGGGAAGGCAGGCAGGCAGGCAGGCAGGCCGGCCGCCCCAGAGGGCCTCCCTCATGTGGTGCGTAGGCGGCCAGAGTTCGCCGCTCTGGCCTGACTGGGCCCCCGAGGAAGGCCCCTTCACGGAGGGAGGGAAGGAAGCGTGGCCTCTGGGCACGGAAGGGCTCCCCGGGCCGGACAGAAGCGGCTCCTGGGCCGGATCCGGCCCGGGGGCCGGAGGTTGCCCACCCCTGCTCCAAATGGTGAAGGGGTCACCCACATGTTTAAGCTACGTAGTGAGCGTTTTCTTGCTGTTTCCAGGGCCTGTTTTTCAAAGTGCTCCATGTAGAAGTTTCCTATGAGGGGGCCGGGGGCTCCCTCCCCATGGCTACTCCATCTTTCTGCTCCTAGAAATCATTCTCCTACTTGTGGTGAGGCCACGGAGAGAAGCTAGACTACTGTAGCACTCTTTACATTGGTCTACCTCTGTCGGTGATCCGGAAGCTGAAGCTGGTGCAGAACGCTGCAGCCCGGGTGCTTCCAGGCACGCCGGTGGGCCATCCCATCCCGCCCCGCCCCTTCTGCGGGAACCGCACTGGCTGCCAATTGAATTCCGGATCCCCTTCAAAGTGTTGGTTCTGACCTTCAAGGCCTTGTATGGTCTGGGGCCAGTGTCCCTGAGGGACCGCCTGACCCCATATTGTCCCATGAGACCACTGAGATCAGAAGACCAGGACCTTCTCCTTATCGCCTCACTTCAACGAGGAGGAGGGGGGCTTTTACCATCGTAGCCCCCACACTCTGGAACTCCCTGCCGCCGGAGACCAGGTCTCTCTGCGACATCTTGGCTTTTCGCAAAGCCTGTGAAACCTGGTGGTTCTGGCAGGCCTTTGTAACCTAGGCCCAACTATTGAACAGCCAAATACTGCCGTGCTATTCTTAGCGCCACTGTGTTATTGTCCTTTTGCTTAAATTTTAGTGTTTCCTTAATGCTTCTTGCTGTACTCTGTTGTCTTGTGAGCCGCCTGAGCCACTCTGGGAGTGGCGGCCTAGAAACCCAATAAATAAATAAATGGAGACGCCACATGGAAGCTGATCCGCTTGTCATTGGTGTTGAGCTTGAGGCTGCTGGGTTTTTCTATGAAGTGGGCTGAGTCCTTCATGTAGTGCGGGCCTGCCCAACAGGCGGCCCCTGGGCCACACACGGCCCGCCAGCCCCTTGGATACGGCCCGCCTACCCTCCTGCAAGAAATCAGCTGGGTTTTTTAATAAATTTTTTTAAAAAAAGAAATTAATATTTTTTTTGGAAAAATTGTAGCGGCGGCACAGCTGTCCGCCATTACCTGTCCTGGCTCTTCAGCAGACAGGAAATGAGCCAGGACAGGAAATGATGCCGCGGAGCCAAAGGACTACAAGTCCCAACTTCCCCTTCCCGGCGCCATTTCCTTTGAGACTAGAAGAGTACAGGAAGTACTCTCCTGCTGTGTCTTCGGCTCCTGCCTCTGTGTCTTCGCCTCTCTCGTGCTCCGGCTCCTGGATCCTCGTTGGAAGAGAGAAGCCGGACCGGAGCACGGCTGTGTGGAGCTCCGTTTGGGCAGCGGTCGTTTGGGAAGGATACCGAACTAAGGTAGGCTGAAGCAGAGGGCTCTTTTGCTGGGGTGGGCTCCTTCCCTCGTTCCTTCAATCCTTCTTTCCTTCTTTCCTTCCTTGCTTTTATTCTTGCTTTTTTAAATTTATTTTATTTTTATTTTATTTTTCTTTAATTATTTCCTTTTATTCTTGCATTTATTCCTCCCTCATTTCTTCCCTCTATCCATCTTCCTTCCTTCCTCTCTTCCTTTCTTTTATTCTTTTATAAATTAAAATAAAATAAGAATAAAAGGAATAAAAGAGAGGACCCTTTTGAAAAGTGAATGTCCTGACTTCTTAGAACAGGATGGCAAACCTTGCGCAGAGCTCTTGCAAAATGAATGAGTAATGATGCTTCAACCTATTCCATTACTGACATAATCTGAGGAAAACGAAAACTGAACTCATTCCTGTGCAAGACCATTCACATTCAATACATTGTGATATCATATTGAAATTATATTTTTTTCAACTTTTTCACACTGCGGCCCCCCAGGTGATCATTGACCGGGATTCCGGCCCTTGGGCCGCTAGAAGTTGGACAGCCCTGATGTAGTGCATAGTGAGCCCAATGCAGGTTTGTAGCTGTGCAGCCAAAAAAATTGCCAAATCGTATGCGGGGGGATCCAGTGGCACTCACAGTGGTCCGAGAGGGGTGGAGACCTTAGGGATTTTTGGGAGTCCATACAGCCTCGGTGGGAGGGCTTCCGGTTTGCATAGTAGTTGGCGTATGTTGAAGTGGATTGAGGGGTTCTTGACCAGAGTGTTAGTGTTTCTGGTTTTTTTGGTGGCTGGGTCTGTTTCTTAGTTCATTGTCTCTTGTGGGATCCAGGAGTTGCCTGGTCTTTGCCTCGTATTCTTCTCTTTCCATGATTACTGTGGCATTCCCCTTGTCCGCTGGGAGAAGGGTGATGCCTGGATCTGAGTTGTGGTTTTTGGTGGCTTGACTTTCTCTCGTCATGTTGCTTGGGGCCTCTGTTTAAAAGCCTCCAAGGAAGGAGCTTCCACTGGAATCTGAGGCAGAGAGTTCCACTGCTGAACAGGTCTCCTCATGGCCAGGAAGTTCTTCCTCATGTTCAGACGGAAGCTCCTTTCATTGTTACAAATAAAACTAGTTCAGGAAATTCAGCTTCTTTGAAACAATGTTAAATGTGGCTAAATAGGAATAATAAAGGACTGGATATTTATATATGAGAAATATTAGAACTATTAGCTTGAACCCAGGGCTCCACTGAGTCCTCGTCTCCAGGGCAGCAGAAAGGAAGCCCCCTCCCTCTTCCTTAGGAGGAAACCCTTTCTTGTATTTATACATGGCATCCATGTTTCCGCTCAAACTTCTCTTCTGAGGCTAAACCGCTCTCTAGAATCCGTCCCCGATAATTTCCAACATTGCCTTGAAGCCGTCACTGGATGGCTGCGAGCCAGTAGGTTGAGGGTGAATCCGGCGAAGACGGAGATCTTGTGGCTGGGCCGCCCGGGCAGGGTAGGTGCCCGGCTTCCGACCCTGGACGGTGCGGCGCTGCACCCAGAACCGTCAGTGAAGAGCCTGGGCGTCCATCTGGACTCCCAGCTGACCATGGAGGCCCAGGTCTCCATGGCCAGCAAGGCTGCGTTTTTCCATCTCCGCCAGGCGAGGAGGCTGGCCCCCTATCTCTCCCGGGACGACCTAGCCACGGTGATCCAAGCCACGGTCATCTCGAGGCTAGATTACTGTAATGCGCTCTACGTTGGCCTGCCTATGTCGTCGATCCGGAAGCTCAAGCTGGTGCAGAACACTGCCGCCCGGCTCCTGTCTGGGACCCCAGCAGGTTGCCGAATAACACCAATTTTGCAGGATCTGCACTGGCTACCTATTGAGCACCGGGTCGCCTTCAAAGTGTTGGTTCTTACCTTCAAGGCCATTCACGGCCTGGGGCCAGCGTATCTGAGGGACCGTCTCGCCCCATATCGCCCACCGAGATCGCTGCGGTCTGAAGAGGCCAACTTATTGGTAATACCATCCGCAAAGCAGGCCCATCTAACATCTACCCGCCGGAGGGCGTTCTCTGTGATAGCTCCTACGCTATGGAACGCCCTCCCGGCCGAGGCCAGAGCCTGAGGGACCTACTCCCTTTCAGGCGGGCCTGCAAAACTTATTTGTTTGGGCAGGCCTTTGGGGAGTAGGCCCTGTATATGCTTACTGGGCTGATTTTTTGGCTACTGTTTTATTGTTTTAATTGTTAATAGCTACTATATGTTTTAACTGTGATTTTATTGCTATGTGTTTTATGTTGAACCTCTGGCGTTGTGCCACTGGCTTTTGTAAGCCGCCGCGAGCCCCCGGGAGTCGGCGGTGCAGAAATCCCAACAAATAAATAAATAAATAAATAGACGCTCCTCATAGGGATTGTTCATGGTCTCCAGAGCTTTGGTCCTTTTAGCCTCCCTCTTCCTCTGTTCACCTTCCTGCTTAGAGTCAATCTCTCTCTTGACTCGTGGGGCCCAGAACTGGACCCAGTGTGATTGCAGGTGAAGAGGTCTGACCACAGCAGGAGAGGGAGGCACCCGGACTTCCCTCCCTCCGGACACTCCTTGTGATGCAGCTCAAAACCCCGCTGGCTCTTTTGGCTGCTGCATTGCACTGTTGGCTCGGGTTCACCTTGTTGGCCACGAAGGCTCCCAAATCCCTTTCACATGTAACTCTGTCGTGTAGCCAGGCGTCACGCATCTTGTGTCTTACTTTTCCCCTTGCAGACATTCATTTTATTTCCTTTGGCCACTTAGCTCTCTCACCTGTTGAGGTCATTTTGAATCCTGGTCCTGTTCTCTGGAGGATTCGCTCACTGTATTGTAGACTAGCTGTATGCGGCCACGTGTTGCTGTCTCCCAGTCTGGTTAAATGGAAAAGAAAGAAAAGAGCAGGAGTTGGTTTCTCATATATGTAATTTCATAATACTGCAGGTATAGATTGTCTGGTTTGCCCACTCTAGAACACGCAACCTTTATTTATTTACTTACTTATTTGTTTGTTCAGTCTTGTATTCCGCTCCTCCCTGCAGGCTCGGGGCGGGTAACAACATATAAAATAGGCGGCGTGTACCAACCATGCGGCCATACAATAAAAAGCATAGAAACACATATCATATCACGAGGTACAAATTAAAATACAGTAGCAGTTCGGGTGTCGTCTGGGAGTTCCACAACACCGGAGCTGCCACCGAGTAGGCTCTTTGCCTGGTTACAGACATATGGCAAGAGCGGATTGATGGCACCAGTATCAGATTCTGTCCCTCTGAACGTAGTGATCTCGGGGGAACATACGGAGCAAGGCGGTCCCTCAGGTACGCAGGCCCTAGGCCGTGTAAGGCCTTAAAGGTTAAAACCAACACCTTGAAGGCAATTCGGTACTTGATAGGGAGCCAGTGCAGTTGCCGAAGAATGGGAGTGATGTGCTCCCTCACTGGCGCTCCCACCAGCAAGTGAGCAGCGGCATTCTGCACCAGCTTGAGTTTCCGGATTGTCGACAAGGGAAGGCCAACGTAGAGGGCGTTACAGTAGTCCAGCCTCGAGATGACCGTCGCTTGGATCACCGTGGCCAGGTCGTCCCTGGACAGGTAGGGTGCCAGTCGCCTAGCCTGCCGTAGGTGGGAAAACGACGTTTTGCTGGCCATGGAGACCTGGGTTTCTATGGACAGCAAAGGGTCCAACTGGACACCCAAGCTCTTTACAAGGGATGACGGGCTAAGTCGCTCGCCATCCAGGGTAGGCAACCGGCACTCATCCAGCCCAGGGCGACCGGGCCACAAGATCTCCGTCTTCGACGGATTCACCTTCAGCCGGCTGGAACGCAGCCATCCAGTCACGGCTTCAAGGCATTGATGGAAACAATTGGGTACGGTGTCCGGCCTGCCGTCCATTCTCAGCAGAAGCTGGGTGTCCTCAGCGTACTGATAACACTCCAGACCAAAGTCGCGAGCCAGCTGGGCCAGGGGGCGCATGTAAACGTAGAATATTAAGGGGGAGAGGATGGCCCCCTGGGGGACCCCACAATTAAGTGTGAGTCTCCCAGAGACCCTTCCGCCCCCTCCACACGTTGTCCCCGGTCATGGAGGAAGGAGGCCACCCAGTTAAGGGCAGTCCCCCTCACCCCAGACACGGCTAAACGGTGGGCCAACAATGCGTGATCTACAGTGTCAAACGCTGCTGTCAGATCCAACAGAACAAGCAGCGCCGATCCGCCCTGGTCCAGCTGGCCGCGAAGTTGGTCTGTAATGGCGACAAGCACGGTCTCCGTCCCATGCCCAATACGGAAGCCGGACTGGAAGGGATCGAGTCCAGCTGTGTCGTCTAAGTACCGCTGCAGCTGATCCGCTGCTGCCCTCTCAATCACCTTGCCTAAAAAAGGCAAATTAGACACAGGTCGGTAATTGGAGGGAGCCGAAGGGTCTAGATTCGGCTTCTTCAGCAGCGGTCTTACCATAGCCTCTTTCAATCCCCCTGGGAACACTCCTTGCTCAAGGGAGCTATTTATGATCTTTCCCAGGGGGCCTCGTGACCCCTCCCGGCAAGATCTAACCAGCCAGGAGGGGCACGGGTCGAGGGAGCAGGTAGTTGGTCTAGCTGCAGCAAGTAGCAGCAAGTAACATATAATTGTCCAAGTGAGAAACAATCTGTGTCTAGATCTGAACCGCACAATTCTGTTGATTCGCCTTGTGCTTTGTTGATGGTGATTGCAAACGCCAGTCGGATTGGGAATTGCAGGCTCCCAAATTGAAATGGCATATCCCTTGGAATCCTGGGAATGCGAGGAACGAGGCCATCTCCGCCTTGGGAAGTGGCCTCGTCTGGTCAAATGAGATGGAAAGGGAAGAGAAAGAGCAGGCTCCTAATCTATGGGATATCACAATGCTTGTGGGTGTACAGTGTTTACTGTTATTCCTTTGTGCAGATTTAGAGGTATTTATTTATCGTGTCGGGAGTGAACCAAACAGTTGTATTGCATTAATACGAGGGCAATGGGTCAATAAGTCTGTGACTTTTTGAATTTCCCGCCTCTGAACTGAAAGGGCGACACTGCTCCTGTCAACAGGCACCTGTCAGTTGACTCCTGTCAAAATTTGAATAAGCAGCATCGTTTAGTTTGTGCTTCACAGCCATTGATAGCAGACTACCGCGTGATTTGAGGAGAAAATAGAAAAAAGTGTATTTCGTGTGCTCATTAAGCATTATTTTTTGCGGGGAAAAAAATTGCTCAAACCAAGGCCAAGTTTGATAAATACTATGGGGACTCTGCACCATCAATTTCAATGGGAAAAAGTGGTTTACTGAATTTCTGTGGACAAAACGTGGATCCACCACAACACACCAGAGACCAAACAGCAGTCCAAACAGTGGGTTTCTTGGGGTGAATCGGCACCAAAGGAGGCCAAGGTGGGCTTGTCAGCCAATAAGGTCATGGCGACAGTTTTTGGGGTGCACGCGGTATAATCCACATTGACTAACTTCAAAAGGTAAAACAATCAATGGCGAATATTATGCCAACTTACTGAGTCGATTTAATGAGGATTTGAAGAAAGAGCCTGACCGCATTTGGCCAAGAACAAAGTTCTTTTGCACCAGAGCAATGCAAGGGTGCACACATGTGCAGTTGCCATGGCAACAAACCATGAATTGGGATACGAATTGCTCTCTCATCCGCTCTATTCTCCGGATTTAGCCCCGAGTGACTATTGTTTCCAAACCTGAAGAAATGGCTCGGCGGAAAGAGATTTGACTCCAACAATGAAATCACCTCACAAACAAATCCCTATTTTGATGACCTCGACAAATCTTACTTTCTGGAAGGGATAAAAAATTGGGGAAACATTGGACAAAGTGTATAGAGCTCAAAGGAGACAACGTTGTTGTTATTATTATTATTATTATACGTTGAAAAATAAAATGATTTTTTATCCAAAAACCTGTGTTTCATTCAAAAAGTCACGGACTTATTGACCCACCCTCGTAGATTGGGGGTCAAGCTGTCTAAGGTAAAAATGAGGAGGAGGGGAGGCAGGGTCTTGGTTGGCTGCAGGATTCCTTTGGGAAAAGACAGGGAATTTGGTGGCAGCCGGCGTCTGATTTCGGATGCTCAGGAAGGAGATCTGGACCCCTCGTGGGATGGTAAGCAGCCCCGGACTCCTTGTGTCCCTCGGCATTTAGCACACTGTTTCTCAACCTTAATACAGTTCCTCATGTGCTGACTCCCAACCATAAAATGATTTACGCTGCTACTTCACATCTTTAATTCTGTTACTGTTATGAATCGTGACGTAAATATCTGGTATGCAGGATGTGTTTTCTTTCACTGGACCAAATTTGGCACAAATACCTGATACGCCCAAATTTACTTACTTAGGCGATCCCTCGTAGCTCGAGGATGATGATCTTCCGGATGTGGAGTCTTGGCGGTGGGTCTGCAGGTGGCTGTGGAGCCCTATTCTTGAACCGCATGTTCTCCTGCAGGGAGGACATTGGTTTCGAGGTGGCAATGATGTTGAAAGTATTATGCTGCAAAATTATATTGGTACCTTTAAGTATTTCACTGATGTTAGTTTGATTGTAATAAGGTACAGTTGAGTCACTCATCAATTAGATTCCAAGAGAAAGGTGGAGTCTAATTCTTATGTTCTTAAATAATTCATTCTATTTTGTATTCTTCCCCTTACAATAAAGTAAGTTACCTTTATACCAAGGATTTTCTCAATGACCACATTACTTCTGGGCTGAGCTGAAGCTGCTGCATTTTTACTCTGCTAAATGAGGTTTGTGTTTGTACTTGGAAAACTAAGCACTTACACAAGAACAGTATGGATAATAATCATCAAGTAAACAATATTCAAAATCACGTGTTGTTTTTATCTTGCACATATGTCAATAAACAGGTGAGTATTCACATACAATATACACATAAGCAAGAGCACAAAACGCAAATGAAACACTCTGGCAGCTGGGGAGGAGACCACTATGAGGCCTCGTGGAAGGCAAATACAAGCAGTAAATGGGGTGTGTAAAATCACAGTTCTCTAGGGTAGACGTTCCATCGAGTACCAAGTGGTAGGTAAAGATATGCTCACAGTTAGAGGCAAGGGTTCCCCCGTGAAAGCCTCCAAGGTGCCAGAGAGTTCAGAAAGCCGCTGCAGTCCGGGAACGCCGCTTTGTAAAATGTAAACAAACGCGGCTGGGGCTGCAGGAGCGGAAAGCCGCTGCTCAGTGGCGAGCTGCAATAGGAGTCCCAATGGAAATAGGTCGCAGAGAGGGAGAGATAGTTCCACACAAATTAGGCCGACGAGGGGGCAAGTGCCCAGGCCAAATCTCGTTTCGACCTTCCCAGGTCTTTCTCAAGGCCAGGTGGACATCCAAAAGATACAGTGTAAGATACACATCATTAGCGGCAGTCAGATAATGTCTGTAAGATACAACATAAACAAACGGAGCATACAATTCAGAATGCACGGTTACAATCAAAGCATGGTATAAGAACGTAAAGGGCTGGAGGACTATACTACCTGGATGCAAAGGCTCAATAACGCAGACTGAAGGCGTCTGATGGCAGGAGCAGAGAATGCAAACATGGCTACCTATTTAAAGAGGTTGAGGGAATGTGATTCAGGTGAGTAAAGCTGTTACACTGAGTTTTTCATTGAGACCCAATGGGACTTCTGTGCGGTAATCAATGATGGCACGGGTTTCGGCCCGGATTAAGGCCGCATGGAGGTCTCCATTGGGGTGTGGTCTAATTTTTTGGATGCCAAAGAACTTAAGTGACTCGGGTCCATGGGAGAATGTTTTACAGTGGATATAGAAGGGCGAGTCTTCTGAAGCATGTCTGACTTTTGATTTATGTTCAGAAAACCGGGTTTTGAGCATTCTAGAACTTTCACCTATATAGATTTTTCCACAAGGGCAACGGATTCCATAAATGAGGGACTCGGAGCTGCAAGAAAAAAAGTCTTTGAACTTGAAGTTGCGTCCTCGTCCGGGACTGAAGATTTCTTTTTCGGAGTATACGTTGTTACATTGTGCACAATGCCCACAAGGGTGGGTTTTGGCTGTAACAGAACTTCTGCTGGGAGGAGTCTTGAAATCAGTGTGAACCAAAACATCTCGAAGATTCCTGGTTCGTTTGTAGGCTATCATGGGGGGTTGAGAAAGTCCAGGGATATCTTGCACCAGAGGCCAGAATTTGTGGATTACATTAATGATAGCGCTGGAATGCTTGGTCAGTGTGAGCGGCCACACAGTTCTATCTGATTGGGCTCTGTTCTTTTTGGTCATTAGAGACTCTCTAGAGATAGATTCGGCCCTTCTGACCGCTGAGTGGATGACTCGATAGGGATATCCCCTATTAGACAGTTTGGAGGACAGTGACGTGATTTCTTGTTGCAAATGGGAATCTTGGGATGAGTTTCTCTTGAGACGCAGAATCTGCGAGAATGGTAAATTTCTTTTCAAAGCGTGGCTGTGAAAGCTTCCGTAATGCAGGAGTGCATTTTTGTCTGTTGGTTTGTGAAAGCATTTCACCAAAAGTCGATTGTGATGACGATAAGTGGTGACGTCTAGGAAGTTCACGCTGGATTCATTGTGGACCATCGAAAAGTTGATGTGTGTAGTCCAAGAGTTCATCCAGTTCTGAAGGGATCTAGGATCAGTGCCCCGTCTGGCTATAATGTAGACATCGTCTATGAATCTGAGATATACCTTGATGTTGGAGGCTATGGGGTGTCTGGGTGTGCCATAGACGTGGGTCTGTTCTAGATTGTCCATATATAAATTGGCCACTGATGGCGCTAAAGGGCTGCCCATGGCCACACCCCCAACTTGTAAATAGTATTGGCCATTGAATGTAAAATAGTTATATTCCAAGACTGAATCAGCTAGATCCATAAGGAACGATGTAGGTGGTCTTTTAGAAATGGGAATGCTGTCAAAAGAGTCCAACAAAACTAGTCTGGCGTCCTCAATCGGGATGTTAGTATATAGAGAATGTACATCCGAGGTGATCAGAATATCTCCTTTGTCCAAAGGTAGCCCTTCCACTTTGTTGATGAAGTCTCTGGTATCCTGTATATATGCCTGTTTGGATGTGACCACAGGTTGAAGTAGAGAATCTAAGAAAACAGCCACATTGTGTAACAAACTGCTGCTCCCTGAGACAATGGGTCTGCCAGGTACAGGTCTATCCTTTTTGTGAATCTTCGGTAAATGGTAAAATACCGGGACTCGTGGATGGGAGATTGGTCATGAACTTGGCTAGGCGATTGTCTATGTGGCCCATTATCTCACCATCATTGATGATGGTATGTACAATCCGTTTGTATTTATTAGTAGGATCCCCTGGTAGTTTTTTTATAATAAAGGTGATTGGATAATTGTCTCATGGCTTCCGTCATGTAGTCGTTTTTATTCATAATGACGACGCCTCCACCTTTATCTGCTGGTTTTATTATCAATTCAGGGTTGTTTCCGAGTTTGGTGAGGGCGTTGAATTCTTCTGGGGATATGTTGGAGTGTCGTTTGTCTTCATGATGGTCAATTTTATGTATTTCCCTTAGAACAACTTCTTCAAAAGTCTTGATGCAATTGTTGGTGCTGGGAGGGGTGAACGTGCTTTTAGGATATACCTTGGATCCCAACCATGTGGGTCCAGAGCTACCAGATGTGGTATCTGTGGTAGAGTGAGGTGGCGCAAAGAAATCTTTGAGTCTGATGACTCGAAATAATGAGGCAAGGTCTTTTCTGATGTCGATGTCCTTGCAGAGGGGGGATCATCACAAAGGATAACCGTTCTAATAGAGAGAGGGGGAATGGAACCCACAAGGAACAAGGAAATTTTCGGAGGGCCCGGTCCAAGAAATCCAAGACCTAGTAATCAATCTGTCGGACTATGCACTCTCCCCCATGGAGAAGAGAGTGCTAAACAGGGGACTTTCCTTTGTGATGACCCCCCTCTGCAAGGACATCGACATCAGAAAAGACCTTGCTTCATTATTTCGAGTCATCAGACTCAAAGATTTCTTTGCGCCACCTCACTCTACCACAGATACCACATCTGGTAGCTCTGGACCCACATGGTTGGGATCCAAGGTATATCCTAAAAGCACGTTCACCCCTCCCAGCACCAACAATTGCATCAAGACTTTTGAAGAAGTTGTTCTAAGGGAAATACATAAAATTGACCATCATGAAGACAAACGACACTCCAACATATCCCCAGAAGAATTCAACGCCCTCACCAAACTCGGAAACAACCCTGAATTGATAATAAAACCAGCAGATAAAGGTGGAGGCGTCGTCATTATGAATAAAAACGACTACATGACGGAAGCCATGAGACAATTATCCAATCACCTTTATTAATTATAAAAAACTACCAGGGGATCCTACGAATAAATACAAACGGATTGTACATACCATCATCAATGATGGTGAGATAATGGGCCACATAGACAATCGCCTAGCCAAGTTCATGACCAATCTCCATCCACGAGTCCCGGTATTTTACCATTTACCGAAGATTCACAAAAAGGATAGACCTGTACCTGGCAGACCCATTGTCTCAGGGAGCAGCAGTTTGTTACACAATGTGGCTGTTTTCTTAGATTCTCTACTTCAACCTGTGGTCACATCCAAACAGGCATATATACAGGATACCAGAGACTTCATCAACAAAGTGGAAGGGCTACCTTTGGACAAAGGAGATATTCTGATCACCTCGGATGTAAATTCTCTATATACTAACATCCCGATTGAGGACGCCAGACTAGTTTTGTTGGACTCTTTTGACAGCATTCCCATTTCTAAAAGACCACCTACATCGTTCCTTATGGATCTAGCTGATTCAGTCTTGGAATATAACTATTTTACATTCAATGGCCAATACTATTTACAAGTTGGGGGTGTGGCCATGGGCAGCCCTTTAGCGCCATCAGTGGCCAATTTATATATGGACAGTCTAGAACAGACCCACGTCTATGGCACACCCAGACACCCCATAGCCTCCAACATCAAGGTATATCTCAGATTCATAGACGATGTCTACATTATAGCCAGACGGGGCACTGATCCTAGATCCCTTCAGAACTGGATGAACTCTTGGACTACACACATCAACTTTTCGATGGTCCACAATGAATCCAGCGTGAACTTCCTAGACGTCACCACTTATCGTCATCACATCGACTTTTGGTGAAATGCTTTCACAAACCAACAGACAAAAATGCACTCCTGCATTACGGAAGCTTTCACAGCCACGCTTTGAAAAGAAATTTACCATTCTCGCAGATTCAGCGTCTCAAGAGAAACTCATCCCAAGATTCCCATTTGCAACAAGAAATCACGTCACTGTCCTCCAAACTGTCTAATAGGGGATATCCCTATCGAGTCATCCACTCAGTGGTCAGAAGGGCCGAATCTATCTCTAGAGAGTCTCTAATGACCAAAAAGAACAGAGCCCAATCAGATAGAACTGTGTGGCCGCTCACACTGACCAAGCATTCCAGCGCTATCATTAATGTAATCCACAAATTCTGGCCTCTGGTGCAAGATATCCCTGGACTTTCTCAACCCCCCATGATAGCCTACAAACGAACCAGGAATCTTCGAGATGTTTTGGTTCACACTGATTTCAAGACTCCTCCCAGCAGAAGTTCTCTTACAGCCAAAACCCACCCTTGTGGGCATTGTGCACAATGTAACAACGTATACTCCGAAAAAGAAATCTTCAGTCCCGGACGAGGACGCAACTTCAAGTTCAAAGACTTTTTTTCTTGCAGCTCCGAGTCCCTCATTTATGGAATCCGTTGCCCTTGTGGAAAAATCTATATAGGTGAAAGTTCTAGAATGCTCAAAACCCGGTTTTCTGAACATAAATCAAAAGTCAGACATGCTTCAGAAGACTCGCCCTTCTATATCCACTGTAAAACATTCTCCCATGGACCCGAGTCACTTAAGTTCTTTGGCATCCAAAAATTAGACCACACCCCAATGGAGACCTCCATGCGGCCTTAATCCGGGCCGAAACCCGTGCCATCATCGATTACCGCACAGAAGTCCCATTGGGTCTCAATGAAAAACTCAGTGTAACAGCTTTACTCACCTGAATCACATTCCCTCAACCTCTTTAAATAGGTAGCCATGTTTGCATTCTCTGCTCCTGCCATCAGACGCCTTCAGTCTGCGTTATTGAGCCTTTGCATCCAGGTAGTATAGTCCTCCAGCCCTTTACGTTCTTATACCATGCTTTGATTGTAACCGTGCATTCTGAATTGTATGCTCCGTTTGTTTATGTTGTATCTTACAGACATTATCTGACTGCCGCTAATGATGTGTATCTCACACTATATCTCTTGGATGTCCACCTGGCCTTGAGAAAGACCTGGGAAGGTCGAAACGAGATTTGGCCTGGGCACTTGCCCCCTCGTCGGCCTAATTTGTGTGGAACTATCTCTCCCTCTCTGCGACCTATTTCCATTGGGACTCCTATTGCAGCTCGCCACTGAGCAGCGGCTTTCCGCTCCTGCAGCCCCAGCCGCGTTTGTTTACATTTTACAAAGCGGCGTTCCCGGACTGCAGCGGCTTTCTGAACTCTCTGGCACCTTGGAGGCTTTCACGGGGGAACCCTTGCCTCCAACTGTGAGCATATCTTTACCTACCACTTGGTACTCGATGGAACGTCTACCCTAGAGAACTGTGATTTTACACACCCCATTTACTGCTTGTATTTGCCTTCCACGAGGCCTCATAGTGGTCTCCTCCCCAGCTGCCAGAGTGTTTCATTTGCGTTTTGTGCTCTTGCTTATGTGTATATTGTATGTGAATACTCACCTGTTTATTGATATGTGTGCAAGATAAAAACAACACGTGATTTTGAATATTGTTTACCTGATGATTATTATCCATACTGTTCTTGTGTAAGTGCTTAGTACTACATTGACACGGCCCCCACCTGTTGTATAATACTTGGAAAACTACCCAAACCCTGACAGGTTATGGGCCCAGTATTGCATAGCTCATGTGTCTGGGGTGACTTTTGTTTTTGAAGTATGTGGTCTGGAAGATTGAGAAAAGTTTTTTTTGAAAGCATGTTTGGCTTTCTGTTCCTGAGAGTTCCTGGGAGCTGCCGCTAAACGCTGAGCTTCAAGATATCTGCCTCCGGAGATAATGAGGGAGACAGAAGAAGATTTCCAAACTGCGACGGAGGAGTTTTTGTTTAACTTTCCCTTCTACGTGCTTATGCAACTAGGGCCAATCTTAATTGCTTTCCTGTTTTGCTTTGCACAAAAGGGGTTTGTTTTTCTCAAAGAACTGCCTGGACTGTCGCAGCAGAGCTTGATTACAGCTGTTTATTTCTTCTTTATGCGGCGTGATTTACAGGCAGCTGGCTGGCTGCTGGAAGAAAATTTTTGGTTTCGTTGTTCCTTGCACCTATAAGGAATGGTAAAGGAGAAGTTTTGTTTTTCTACACAAAGTGTTCTGGCTTAGCTGTTTTCCCTGTAATGTTTCTGACTCGAAGGGAGAAGATCATTGCCTGTGAGTCAGACCCTGCTTGAATTCAGGGAGATACTGCAAAGTTTGGAAGATATTGACTGCTAGAAGCCAATTTTACACGGAGGTAAATTGGCTGGGCTTAAACCCAGGTATACTGGGGGTCCTTTTCTGTTGTGCAGTGAATTTGTTTTTGGAACTTTGGGGCTTTAAAGTGAAAGAACACAATAGCTTTGCCGCCTGTTCAC